>JAQIXG010005958.1:0-10853 GCA_034700105.1 Oconnorella tubifera
CATTTATATATTAAATAATATTAAAATATATAAAGTCATGTTGAATGGTGTATAGTAACTGTCATATGAAAACTGTGATGTTCGCACACTACGCACGTAAAGTCTTCGAAGATATTTTTTTCGGAAAACACTTCGAAAGCAGGTTTATTATTAGTTACTAAGGACATAGTGTATTTAGTAAGATGGGTTTGGACAGGTTTGCGAAGGTTTCGAATAAAAGCGCAGTGCGAGGAAAGCGGTTCGCACACTTCGCACTCGTAAAGTCTTCGACAAAGACTCCGAAAGCAGGTTAGTAAAAATTTAATTATTTCTAAAAATTGTTAGTTAAATCGACTTTACTGCTTTTTAAATGTATGTACATATTTATTATTTAATATTTAATATTTTACGCTGTGTTAAGTTTCGAATGGCAGATTTATGGCAGAATGACAGAATGGTACGCAACGTCGTTTGAAAACAGCAATCAACACATACATGTTGGAAAGGTTTTACTTTGATCCGAGAAAATACTTCAACTTCTTCGATGATGTCTTTCATCCAATAACACCAACGCCTAACCAAATGAGAAGAGCTTGTAATATCACTTCAAATAGGTATGAATGGTGGAAAGTCAAAAACAATTTCAATCCGGCAGAGTTTTTTGAGTATTTGCAAACTCAAAAAACTCAAGATAATACAATTCAACCAGGGTTCTCTATCCAACTGTGACAATGAACATGAACTATTTAGACGCACTTTTTGATTTGTCGCTTTAGCTCAAACTCTAGATATACGAAATATAATCTGTTGTTAACGGAAAATTGATTTTTAAAAGTGGTATTGGATTTCGAGATATCGAATTTTAGTGAAACTCTATCAAACATCATTTGAAACAAAAAACTTATAACTTAACTGATTTACTCATAATAACCTCAATTTATGTTCAGAAAGTTTCCTTTTTCGATTTAATTTCGAAATATTTTGAATAATATTGATTTTTAAAAGTGGTATTGGATTCCCGGATTTAACGAATTTTAGTGAAACTCTATCAAACATCATTTGGATGATAGAATATACTACGTTGTTTATGTCAAAATATATTCTATATTTTACGAAAAATTGATTTTTAAAAGTGTTTTACTAAAATTTCAATAATAGAATATATTCTGTTGTTTACGTCAAGATACATTCTATTTTTTAACGAAAAATTGATATTTAAAAGTTGTATTGGATTCCCTCATTACATAACTACTACTTTAACATGACTTTTACAATACTTACAATAATTACAATACGACAATACTTTGACAATACTTTAACAATACTTTGTCACAACTTTGATTCGACATTGACAAAACTTTTACAATACTTTTACAAGGCTTTGAAAAGACCTTTACAATACTATGACAAGTCTCTTACAAAACTTTAACAAGATTTTTAAACAGTTTTTACAAAACTTTGACTAGACTCATACAAGAGTTTTACAAGACACGACTTCGACAAGACTTTGACAATACTTTAACAATACTTTAAAAATACTTTGTCACAACTTTGATTCCACTTTGAGAAGACTTTTACAAGACCTTTACAATACTTTGACACAAATTTGACACGACTTTGACAAGACTTGTACAAGTTTTTTACAAGACTGTAACAAGAATAATTACTTAATCAATATTATTCAATACTTTGACAATACTTTGTCAAAGTATTGTCAAAGTCTTGGAAAAGAATTGTCAAAGTATTGTAAAAGTCTTGTAAAAGACTTTTACAAGACTTTGACAATTCTTATTACAAGACATTGACAATACTTTTACAATACATTGACACCACTTTGAGTCTTGATACCACTAAGTCTTGTCGAAGTCTTTTCAAAGTCGTATCAAAGTCGTATCAAAATCTTGTCAAAGTCTTGTCAAAGTCGTATCAAAGTCTTGTAAAAGTCTTGTCAAAGTCCTGTCAAAGCTGTGTCAAACTCTTGTCAAAGTAGTGTCAAATTCTTGTAACGCCTTGTCATAGTCGTGTCAAAGTCTTGTCAAAGTCTTGTTAAATTCTTGTAAAAATCATGAAAAAATCTTGTAAAAGTTTTGTAATAGTCTTGTCATGTCTTGTCAAAGTTGTGTCGAGTATTTTTAAGTATTGTCAAAGTATTTGAAAAGTTTTGTAAAGACTTTTATAATACTTGTTACGACTTTTGTCAAAGTCGTAACAAAGACTAGTTAAAGTCGTGTCAACGTCTTGTAAAAGTCTTACGTTACTTTGACAAGACTCTTACAAGAGTTTTACCAGCCTTTGACACGACTTTGTCATAAATTTGGTACGACTTTGACAAGACTTTTTATAATACTTTGACAATTACTGTAAATGTATTGTAAAAGTCTTGTCAAGGTATTGTCACAGTCTTGAAAAGACTTTGACAATACCTTATAAAAGACTTTGACAAACTTTGAAAGTTTTGTACAGTCTTGTCAAAAGTCTTGTAAAAGTCCTGTGAAAATCTTGTCAAAGTCTCGTAAAAATCTTGTAAGAGTCTTGTCATAGTATTGTAAAGGTCTTTTCAAAGTCTTGTGAAAGTCCTGTAAAAGTCTTGTAAAAGTCTTGTAAACGTCTTGTAAAATTCTTGTCAAAGTCTTGTGAATTTCGATTCAAAGTTTTGACAAAGTATTGATAAAGTATTGATAAAGTATTGTCAAAGTATTGTCAAAGTCCTGTAAAAGTCTTGTAAAAGTCTTGTCAAAGTTTTGTCAAATTAGTAACAAAGACTTTGACAATACTTTGATAACTTTTACGAGAATTTTATAAGACTTTTACAAGACTTTTACAAGACTTTTACATGACAAGACTTAGCAGACTTTGACGTGACTTTGACAATTCTTTTTCAAACTTTTGACAAGACTTTGACTAGACCTTTACAAGACTTTGACAAGAATTTTACAAGTCTTTTACAGGTCGTTTACAAGACTTTGGAAGGACTTTTACAATACTATGACAAGACTTTTACAATACTTTTAAAAGACTTTGATAAAACTTTGTTTCGACTTTGACAATACTTTCGCAAGACTTTTACAAGACTTTTACAAGACTCTTACAACACTTTTAAAAGACTTTTGTAAAAGCCTTGTAAGAGTCTTGTAAAAGTCTTGTAAAAGAATTGTCAAAGTATTGTAAAAGTCTTGTACGACTTTTACAAGACTTTCACAAGACTTTGACGAGACTTTGTTAATACTTGTACAATACTCTAGCAATACTTTTACAATACTTTGACACAACTTTGACACGACTTTACAAGAATTTTACAGTTTTTTATACAAGACTTTAACATGACTTTTACAATACTTTGACAATACTTTGACAATAGTTTAACAATACTTTGTCACAACTTTTTTTCGACATTGACCAGACTCTTACAAAACTTTAACAAGACTTTTAAACGAGTTTTACAAAACTTTGACTAGACTCATACAAGAGTTTTACAAGACTTTGATACGACTTCGACAATACTTTTACAATACTTTAACAATACTTTAAAAATACTTTGTCACAACTTTGATTCCACTTTGAGAAAACTTTTACAAGACCTTTACAATACTTTTATCAAAACTTTGACAAGACTTTTACAAGACTTTTACAAGACTTTGATAAGACTTTGTCAATACTTGTACAATAGTTTGACAATACTTTGACAATACTTTGCCACAAATTTTACACGACTTTGACAAGACTTTGACAAGTTTTTTACAAGACTGTTACAAGAATTTTATAATACTTTGTCAATACTTTAACTATACTTTGACACAACTTTGACAAGACTTTTACAAGTTTCTTACAAGACTTTTCCAAGACATATACAAGATTTTTTCAAGACTTTTACAAAAATTACAATACTTTGACATGACCTTGACAAGGCTTGTCAATGTCATGTGAAAGTCTTGTTAAAGACTTTAACAAGACTTTGACCAAGACATTGATTCGACTTTGACAAGACTTTTTATAATACTTTGACAATTACTGTAAATGTATTGTAAAAGTCTTGTCAAGGTATTGTCAAAGTCTTGAAAAGACTTTGACAATACCTTAAAAGTCAAAAGTCTTGTAAAAGTCCTGTGAAAATCTTGTCAAAGTCTAGTCAAAGTCTCGTAAAAATCTTGTAAGAGTCTTGTCATAGTATTGTAAAGGTCTTTTCAAAGTCTTGTAAAAGTCCTGTAAAAGTCTTGTAAAAGTCTTGTAAACGTCTTGTAAAATTCTTGTCACCACTGGTATATACGATGGTTTGTTGAAGAATCACCCGTAAAACACTACCCGAAACCAATATAAACAATAAATTCAATCAACAAATTATTACATTACTTGTTTGCATAATCCTTTTTCATCCAATACCGAAAATTTTCAACAAGATAAAACCTGTAGTCAAGGAGGCAAAATTTCTTGGTTTTGTTGTTTGACAACTATTTTGCGTCAGTGTGCTTTATGTAACGTATCGCATCAAAATGTGGCGAGTCACGCATTCCATCAGGTGAGTCAGGAATCGCATCAAGCAAGTCGTGCATCCTGTCAGTGTGGACGTTCAAGTGCATTTAAATCAAATCTTGATTACAATCCTTGCTTGCCATCGAAAAACAACGTACATGCAATAAATATGATAAAATAAATATACAGCACAATATGAACATGACGACATGACGGGATGATGCAATTCAAGTGAAGCAACTCACTGCGCTGTGTTAGTGTACTGTGTTTGTATATATGTGTGAGTATACCGACAAAACTGATCAAAGTTTATACCTCGTTCACCTCGGTATACTTGGTTCCAACACACTGTCTAGTTAGTATTTGCAACTTTTTATCGCCCCGCCCAGTATATCTTCTTCTCCCCCTCTCTGTCTCTCTCTCTCGTCGCTCCAAAATTTGCTTCATTGCATTTGAGTAAGCCAAGTGGGCTAACAGCATCTGTAAGGCCCCCATGAGAAGTCTCATGTTTGAGAGGCGGGATGATGCACTGTGTTAGTTTACTGTGTTAGTTTACCTAACACAAAATATTAATACAGTAAATTAGTACAAAATAAAAATATTAAAAATATTAAAAATATTATTACAGTAAATTGCAAGAAGGTGCACTTTGCTTATTCTAGTACACATGTCTAAATAGACTTAGAGGAGTGTTGACTTAGATGATATTTAGCAAGTTCCAATCTCTAATAAGTTAATATATAAGTTAAAATATAAATGTTATTTTACTAAAGATTGGAACCATTAAATTATTAATAATTTAATGGTTCCAATCTTTAGTAAAAGAACATTTATATTTTACGAACTATTAGAATTAAAATTTCGTAATAAAAAATGAATAGCAAGAAATGGTGTAAATAAGCAAAAGCTTACAAACAGCAAGCTTAAAATAAATAAGAAATTGATTACTCGACAAATGTAGATTAAGAGACTACAATTTTTTTAAACAAAAGTTGTTTCTCAGCAGTAAATTTTTAATTTCGATTTTTCTACGGATGGATCTTTTCTTATTGCTACGTCTGAATGTAAAAATGTTCTGTTATTTGATCCATTGAACTGAGTTTTAGATCCACTTATTGGACACGCGACTGCTTGCTAAAAGCTGGCAAAGAGTAAATACTCTTAAATATCATATCTAATGTCACCAAGACTAAACTGTTAAAAGTCTATTTCAGGCCTCATGTTTCAAAGAAAATATCGTCGTGTTCTGGGTGTTTTAACTGATCAAACGAGCATGTGTTGCAGCCAGATCAATACAAGCGATCATGCATTACAGCCGGATTTTTCAACGTTGAAATGCACTGTTACGTAAATTCATTATATTTTTGTTGTAATGTTAAATACTGTAATGATTCTGAGTACAGTATCGTAAGTCGTTTAAATAATTTCATAGTTTGTAACTATACTAAAATAAAGTGTGATAATGATTTAATTTCTTTTCTGAAGTCATGAGTTATATCGTAATTTAATGATGTCATAAATTTAGATTCATCAACTTCACAATTTAGTTTCATGTCTGTGCTTGTTTGGAAACATTCCTGGTATCTACCTAACTGGAGTCGAATCGATAATAATCATAAAAATGAATGCTGTTAAGTCTTTTTTTTCAATAAAAATATTAATCATTAGAACTAACCTGTTTGTTTTTCTGTATTGTCGGATGCTATATGCCAAAATTGATAAATTCAAGCGCATGCGTTTTGAATGCTTTCTGATCATTTATAAATCACACAGCACAATGACCAATACGCAAATTTATCAAAAAAAGAGCTCTAGCACAAATTGCAGTCAGATTATTTAAACATTCTATAACTGTACATATAGCAACTTTTGTATCAGTTAGAAATACACACGCATATACCCTCTTCAGTAAAGCAACTAATCAATTGGATAACTTTATTTTTAACTTACCATGAAAAAATACAAAAAAACAAGGTACACAATTATACCGTATACACGGTGCATATTTAAAGAATAGATCAGTTATTTGTTACGACAATAGTAAACATACATATAGAACTATGAATATTTCAAGTTGATAATTGACATTAAATGACTATTTTATACATATAAACAAAAACGTGACAATATACTTATATTTATGTCGAAACTACTGTTTATAAGTCTAGCGTAAATTCAATAACAAGATTTGTGATATTTAATTTTGTTTGTTTGTTTGTGTGTTGTTTAACGGCACGGCATCACAAAAAGGCTATTTAGTGCCAGAAATTAAAGTTTGAGATTTAAAAGTATCATCAAATAAAATAAAATATGTATACAAATAAAATAACAGATGATGCAGACAATACATTTAGACAGTTTAAAAATTGTTAAAATATACAGTTAATACAGTTTAAAAATTACAGCTCAAATTACTGTGTAAAACACCCAGTTAAAATACAGATAAAAACAATACGAGTTATTACGTTAATAAAATAATAAAAATAAAAACTATTATACAAAAGTGTTTCATGCTGAAATTTGACAATGTTGACGGGATCAACAGTGTCAAAAAGCTTCTTATACTCGTAACATTACAATATTTAATTCGTACAGTTGAAAAAGAAGGACAATGTATATTCAATGTTCAATGTTCAACAATGAACATTGAACAATGTTCAACTGTAAGAAGGCATGGGATACATTCAGGGGCATTTTCTCCTTTTAAAAGATAACAATGTCTTCACTAAATTTTCCATCAAACCCCAAGTACATACTTTTAGTCCCAATCGACTGTTTTTAACCATTTTTCCTTATTTTACCAATCAATTCGATGAATGCGCCCTAGTTGGGCTCTGTGGAGGACACCTCATCTCTTCTTTTAGAAATATGTACCTTTTTTAAATACAGTATCACCAAGAGTTTCCTTTGTATTAAAAGCAACAGCATCCCAAGACGTTTGCCATTTTGCTTTAGGAAGGAGCATATTTTTGGTTTTAGATCTGATGATGGTACTTTGTCATCAGAAAGTGTAATCCCTAAGGCGTCTCTGGCAGCTGCATCTGCTCTTTCATTTCCATCCAAACCAAAATGGCTTGGTAACCAGAAAAATAAAACTGATTTGTTACTAGAAATGATGTGGTATTTTTCAAGTACATTTATATACAATAGAACCCTATTGTATATAAATTTCTTTATTTAAGTGTATCAAATTTATTATTATTATTATGGATGGCTTGCAAGGATGATAGGAAATCGGAGAAAATAATAAATTTTTCAAAGCTCAAGTTTTCAATAAAATATAAGGATAATAATACAGCTTGCAGCTCAGCAGTATATACTGAAAAATAGCTGGGGAGGCGACATTGCATCACATTCTGCAGCTGCTGCTACATTCTCTACGACTTTTGATCCATCCGTATAAATACAATAATAGTCCGGGTATTCATGAAGAATATAATAAAATTCTGATCAAACTATATTTTGATCTATTGATGATTTATTTCCTGAATGTAAATAAAAGTTTATATTCGGCAAATGCAGTGTCCAAGGTGGCTGAGAAGCTAGATTATATGAAGCTACACAATCAACGTCTACATCCATATCTCGCAAAAGAATTTGACATGGATGCCAAAAGTTGGTATAGTTGTATTTCTGCTTTCAAATTTTTCATGTAATTTGGTACTAAATTCACAATTGGAAGCCGGATTACTTTGGTTTGCTTGTAACTTCACAGCATGCTTTTGTCTTCTAATATGCAGTGAAATTTCATTGGCGTCTACCTGCAAGCTCTCAACCGGAGATGTTGCAAACGCTCCGAGGCACAACCTGAGGGCTTGATTTTGAATAGGATCGAGCATTTCTATATAGGACTTTCTGGCTGACCCATACACAATTGATCCATAGTCAAGTTTTGATCAAACAAAATATCGGTATAATTTTTATTAAAGTAGCAAAGTCACCTCCCCAGTCCCTATGTGCAACAACTCGCAGTAAATTCATTGCTTTTAGACATTTACTTCTTAGGTTTTTGAGATGTGGAATAAATGAAAGCTTGCTGTCAAACAGCAAGCCACGAAATTTTACCTCTTTGACTGCAGGTATTATATTGTTGTCAATTTTTAGTACTGGATCAAAATGGATATTCCTTAAATTACAAAAGTGGATGCAGACAGTTTTATTTTTTGAAAATTTGAAACCATTTTCATTAGACCAAGTTTGAAACTTATATAGTCAATTCTGCAACTGTCTTTCAATTGTTCTCATTTGTTTTATTCTACAGCAAGAAATAAAATTATCGACAAAAAAGGACACCTGTATACCTAGAATCAAACAATTTGTGATACTGTTAATTTAAAGGGCTGAGAGTCACTGAGAGAATACTCCCTTGCGGAACACCCACCTCCTGATCATATGTGTTTGAGAGTGTGAAGCCAACTCTAACTTGGAATTTGTTTTTTTTTTAAATTCGATACAAAGTTTGGTAGGTGGCCTCTCAGACCCGCCTTAAAAAGGTCCATGAGAATGCCGTATTTCCAAATTGTATCATAGGCTTTTTCCAAGTCATAAATTATAGCAACATTTTCTCTATTTATCATATTCTCTCGTACCCATGTTTCTAGGCGGACTAGATGATCAATAGTACTTCTCTGCTTTCTAAAACCGCTCTGAATGTCAGTTATGAGATGATTTCACTCTATGTATAAACTCTTTATTGAACATTCGTTCCTTTTGCAAAGGCAGCTATTTAGTGCAATAGGACGATAGTTATTCGCATCTGAATGATCCTTTTCTGGCTTTGGTACTGGAATAACTATCGTCTGCTGCCATGATGATGAAAAACTGCCCGAGGTCCAAATGGTATTGAAGATATTCAAAAGCAATACAAGAGAGCACTCAGGAAGATGTTTCAATAACTGATAATGGACATCATCTGGACGTACAGCGGTGCCAAATGAATTGCGTATTAGTCAGTGAGTTCTCTCATGGAAGAAGGGATATTACAGGATTCCAAATTGTTTGATTTCAAGTTTATGATTTTTTTTCTTTCATTAGCATATTGTTGAAATTTTTGTGTGTATTTTTGGGTAGAGTGGTTAAACGAAAAACTTTCAGCTTGTGTTTGAAATTTCTTTTCTATCTGTAACAGGTAAATTATTTTTGGTTAAATGTTTTATTGTGATGGAAGGAGTTTTCCCAGAAATTTTTCTGCCCATATCCCAAGCCTTCTTCACTGATGTATCATCTTTGAAACATAAAACTGCCAAGACATTCTTTTTTCTTCTCGAATAAACTCTACGAGTCTTTGGTCTGTTATTTTAAAAAATTTCAAGATTTTGTGTTGAAGGCTGCATTTGAAAAATTTTAAGGGCATTCTTCCGAGATTTTATGGCATCTTTACAAGCGTCATTGAACCATGGTTTAGATACATGTTTTGGATTTGTTTTAGTTGACGGTATGATTGAAGCTACAAATTTAATAAATTTTGAAATATGGGGTCTGTAGAGTATTCGGAGTTAAATAAGTTCAGATTTAATCCACAAAGCTCACTGAATGTATATCAACTTTGTGGAGTTTCCATCATTTTGTGACTATTGCAGGTATTGGTTTAGTATTTTGTAAAATTATTGGATAGTGATCACTACCACAAAGATCATCCTGGACTCACCAGGAAAAGACCATCATGATTGATGGATCACAGACAAATAAGTCAATGGCTGTTTGAGAAGCAGTTGCAGGATGAATATATTTTTTGTTTAGGATTTAGGAGGCATAAATTATTGTTTAGAATAAAATCTTCAATCAGTTGACCCCTCGCATTACTTGATGTACAACCTCAGAAAAGGCTATGAGAGTTAAAATCACTTAAAAGAAGAAAAGGAATCGGAAGCTGTGCCAGTAATAGATCAAGATACTTAGAAATGGTAGGTGCGCTAGGTGGAAGATAGGGAGCACAAATAGAAATGTGTCGAAAAAGTGATATCCTCACAGCCACTGCTTTCTATGGATCCACTACTTTTGATCTGGATCTGGCTGTGAGGCTGTGTTTTTCTTCTTGACAAAAATAGCACATCCACCACGCGCCGTCTCATATGTAATAACGGATAAACTATTAAATATAGAAAAATGTCAAAATTTTACTGACTTTGGTTCAGCTAAAACAGTTTCTTCGGAGACAAATTGCAGCAGGGTTTAAATCTTTCATCAATATTTCAATTTCTTCAAGATTTGCTCTTAGTTCCCTGCAGTTCCACTGTATCACAAAATCGATTACGGTGGAACTATTTTGTTTCTGGGGGGCTTTTTAGTTTCGCATCATTCAGTACGCTAAACGCTACCTGCATCGGGATATTTTGCTTTATCTTTCTTGGCCGACTAGTTACTTCATATATTCCGTCGTATTCTTCTGCATCGTAGTAGAAATAATT
>JAQIXG010005959.1:0-10851 GCA_034700105.1 Oconnorella tubifera
ACAGTTCAAAGACAGGTCAACGACATTTTTCACGCGTGCAAAAAATGTCGTTGACCTGTATTTGACTTGTCGTTTTCCCTAACGCGTGCACACGCGTGCAAGAAAACGACACTCCAAAGACAGGTCAACGACAGGTCAACGACATATTTCACGCGTGCAAAAAATGTCGTTGACCTGTATTTGACCTAAGAAAATGTGTGCTTGAAATGTGAAAATATGTGCATTTAATTTATAAAAAAAACTTAATATAATGCACTAAAAGTATAAAATAACTTAATTGAAGAATTTCGTACTGAGTATGCAAAAAGAAGCATGGGGGCTCTTGTAACAGTGGCGGATCACTATGAGTTAGTGGGGAGGGGGCGGGGGCGATGGGGGTGATTTCGCCCCCTACATAGTTAACAAACTTTTTTGCAATGAATTCATTTCAAGCTTGTGGCTTCCATAAATACAGATATATATTCACTGTTCAAAATTCGTGCACTGTTATAAAATCTTTCGTAAAAACGTCAAAACTGAATTGTTTGCATTGTGGCATAAAGCTCTCATGTACACGTATTTGAAGAAGAAAACATAGGCGACAACCTACGTTTTCTAGGTTGTCTCAAAAAATAAAAATAAATGGCTCTCCCCTGCTGGATGAGCTGGATCCGCCATTAGCTAGCGCTACGCCAAGAAGTACTCCTGTGCCATTCATTTATTGATAACATTGTTATATCTTTGTGATGTAATATGTTATCTAAATTATTGTATCACAAAGACCAATTTTTCTTAAATACATACATTGATACACATTGATATCGCAATTATATAATATAAGCCGCTAATAATAAGCGGTAGGAATATTTCTCTTGTAATGAACAACAGCGGTTTCAACCGGTGTCTTACCACCGTAACCTAGTGTACGGTGGTAAGTATCCTCGCAACCCTTTGGCAACAGCAGACCAAGGGGTTGCGAACCCCTTGGGCTGCTGTTGCCAAGTGGTACGCAAGAAAAAATATAAAGAAAAATATTTTGTGCAAAACAGATAACCGCATGTTTTAAAGTGCCAATTTATTTCTACTATCATACTATAGCCTGTTTATACAAGTTAAACAGCATTATCATAGACAATGCTGTGAAACTTTCTCGATTCATTTCAGTACGTTATATCTCTGTGAAACCGGATTTTCTGCGATGCTTGAATTAGGAAACAAATACAGAACGAAACTTGAGCCAGACTTAAGTCTGAAATTGACATTAATAAAGCCTGATATTGCAGAATTGTGAAAATCTAAGCAAGCCCAGCGATCGCATTAAAATTATTAGGCCCTACACGTTCATATTGAATCTAAAGGTGCGTCCCCACCGAAGCGGCATTGCAAACGGAGTCGCGACGCGACGTCGCACCGCGGCATAGCGGAGTGCAGTTTGCAATCTCAAAGTATACTTAACAGAAGAGTCATCCCAACCAGAGCTGCATCGCGGCGCGACGTCGCAAAGTCGCCCCGCGATGCCGCGGGTGAATCGAAATGAAAGCGATTTTTTGCAGCGATGCCGCAAGTTCCGTAAGAATTCAATCAATGAAAGTAAAGAGTAAAAATAGAACTGTCAATCAAGAGTCTATTTATATGATAAATATTTGTTGAGACTAGATCGTAGGCTATTTGATTAAATGTATGTATGCATTTATGTGTATTTATGTACATATATGTGTTGAAATATTATATATGTATTTCTACATATATACATATACGTGTATGCACATATAGGCAGGCAGGCAAGCTATCTGGAAGGCTGCCTGTCAAGCAGGCTGGCTGGCTGGCAGTCAGGCTGGCAAGCAGGTAAGCAGGCCCGTAGGCTGGCTGGCTGGCTGGCAGACAAGAAGGCAGTCAGGTTGGCTGGCTAGTGCACTGGCTGGCTGTTAAGAAGGGTGGTTGGCTAACTGGCTTGGCTGGCTTGTTGGCTGGCTCGTTGGCTGGCTCGTTGGCTGGCTCATTAGCTGGCTAGCTGGCTGGCTAACTGGCTGGCTAACAGTCTTGAAATTGTTTTGCATTACTATGAAATTGAATTAGAATATTATTCAGTATGCGTTTACAAATTGTTTAAAGATTAAAGTAAATTTTGAATGAATGAATGAATGAATGAATGTCTGGCTGGTAGGCAGGCGCAGGCCGGCAAGCAAGCAAGCAGGCAGGCATATATACAGTATATATACTGTATATATGCCTATATACACTATATGCCTATAAAAGTACACAAATATGTAAGTAAGTCTATAAATAAGTAATAAACTAAGTAAGTATATAAATGAGTCAGTAAGTAAATAAGTAAATAGAAATAAATTAATCACTATTAAGTTGTTGCTTATCTATTTACTAACTTAATTATTGACTTAAGTAAGTATAGCAAGTACTTAGATAAGTAAGTAACTATATAAGTAACTAATTATTTAATTCCTTAAGTAGTTAATTAAATTAATTAATTATGTACCTACTTAAGTACTTGTTTATTTCGTTACTTACTGACCTATTTAGTTATATACTTATTTAAATATACTCTAGCCTACTTACTTATGTACTTACTGACTTAATTTTGTACTTAATTATGTTACTTAATACTTGGGGAGATTATAATCGCCATATCCCCCCCTGTGCTTACTCCAATGTATAGCAAATCTCCGCCCATGATTATCACGTGACATCGGTCTGTCCAGGTCCGGCCTTAGGCACAGGCAAAACAGGCTGTTGCCTGGGGCACCACAATCTAGGGGGAGCCATTTTCACAAAAAACACAGTAATTATTTAATTGAATCAAATGCTCGCTCGCTTTTCGAATAATCGGCGGAAAAAGTTTAATAATTATTATTGTTCTATTTCATTGTAGTTTACCAAGTAAATAAATTGCAACCGCCCTACAAATTTTATTTTAATCCTTTACAAGTTCTTCAATTTTTAAAATCAACTCGTTGCTTGGAACTTGTTCCAAACACGGTTATTGAAATCCGAGATTTGTCAACTATTCCAAACTTCCAGTCAGTGTGGCAACTGGCGAAAGTTTTTCAAAGTTGCAGATAATATAAATGTATCTGTGGGCTTCAGTGACAGGAGAGACTTACAGCTCTAGATATGTTGTCTATTTGGGAATATGTAACCCAAACATTAGATTACTGGGACATTGTTATAAGTAATTTTGTTAGTAACAAAACAATACTTTTTAAATATTTTACTTCAGTTTAAAAACAGACTTCTAAAAGAGATGACGTTTGCTACAGTTAGAATATTGCTGGCTTTATGAAGGCTAGAAAAATTAATATTTCTGAATACTTCAGTAAATATATTTTAAAAAAAATCTCAAGATTTTGAAACGTTTTTACCATTCCCAGAATTATTAAGGGTTTAGTTTACTAATTAAAAATAATAATTATTATTAATTTAGCTATAGCGTAAGGCTCTGTCTGGCTGGTTCGTTATTGGCTTGTTACGGGTGGAGTGGGGTCTGAGTCTCAGAGGGCGCCAAAATGTATATTTTGCCTAGGGCGCCATTTTGGCTAGGGCCTTCCCTGGTTCCGTCGGCGGCAAAGCGGTTTGAGGTCGCTTCGGCTGGAACGAAAAATTTTTCTGCGGCATCCGACGTCGCTCCGCGATGCCGCTTCGGTGGGAACGCATCTTAAGTCTGATTAATTAGCGGTTTTTAGCGGTATCCTATCTTCGTGTTATTCGAAAAGATGGAAAATAAAGCAATAAGATATCAATTAATGGTATTCTTTATTTGCATGCAGCAATAATAATTTTAATATAATTATAATACAATAAATTAAGTAAAATTCACTTAGGATATCACTAATAATGACAAAT
This sequence comes from Oconnorella tubifera, assembly GCA_034700105.1. Classification (NCBI taxonomy): domain Eukaryota; kingdom Metazoa; phylum Annelida; class Clitellata; order Enchytraeida; family Enchytraeidae; genus Oconnorella; species Oconnorella tubifera. The sequence continues at coordinate 3,838 of JAQIXG010005959.1, forward strand.
TAATTAACAAATTTTAAAATAGTAAAAAAATCGTTTCTAGCAAGTTTTTTCTGGTGGGGGTACGCACACAAATATTTTTTTTGCTTGAGGGTATAACGCAAAGAGGTTGGGAACCTGTAATACTTTCAATATTATGTATTTATTTGTTTTAGTAAACTGATATTCCACCGAAATTGTATTACAACCATGATTGATAACTGCATATTGGAAGTATTTGAAAATAATGATGAGTTTATTTTTCCAATTTCTAAGGAAAAAGATGCTCGAAAATTTGTAAAGTGTCTTGTCGAGAAGGGTATTGCCATTTCTCTGATGTGTATCGAAGTGAAGTCAACGGAAGCAATCCTTGCATCCTGGAGAATGGGTCACAATTGTACAAAACTAAACCGTCTAATTACTGACAGAATTAATCAACCAATTTTCAATGTTTTCTTGCCGGGGGATTGTGACGACATTGTAGAAGAAGATATTGATCCAAATAAAGAATACTTCAAAAGAGCTCCTCCGAGACTACACGTTGAAGAAAAGCTACTAAAGTGTTGTTTTCCATTACATTCTACTCGAAAGATTGATAGTAAAAACTCTGTTGGAAGTATTTCACATGAAGAATCTACATCTCTCAATAAAAGTAACATCAAGGCTTTTAAGGAGAAAGTTTGGCACACAAAACAATCCACATACGAAATCATGCAATCCAGTGAACTTAAATCAATATCCGATAAATCAACGTTAGAAAGTAATGATTGTTTAGATAAATGTATCAGCAATGATACAACAAAGCTAAAAAAAAATAACAATTCCCAAGACTTCTCTAAAATCAATGAACAGCAAGATGATCATAAGAAACCACAAATATACAAAAATCCATCAAGAGCAACAGAAAATATCATCCATGCGAATGAAAAGAAAAATAATGCATGTATTTTGGAAACAGTTATTACTGAACTATCTGGGATTCACACAAATGGTCAATCCAATTTAAAAGACACTTATTTGACGCTTTGTTCATGTGATTTTCATTTAGATATTTGTGATTCTGATGGATCTAGTTATTTTGCGCAACAAACATTTAATGGCATATATAAACAAGATAAAAAAGTGAAATCTGATAATTTTATTGATTCGGTAAGTAGTAATAAACCTGATGCTATAATATTGAACACAGAATATACAGAGGAATCAAAAATTAATCCAAGTAACAACAAGGTGACAGTTAATTCAACCAATTCAGTTGATATATTACCAAATAGCAGTATCAATGATAATGTTAATATGAAAGAAGATCACAGAACAGAAGAATCACTGAAATCCGCTATTGACTTCAAACTTAAATCAGTTTCATTGGAATCGCAAATGGTAGCTGAATTAACCAATTTTTCTTTACCATGTAAAATTACAGCAGTTGAAATTCCTGAAATCACTGAAGTTGATTCATTGAAGAATCATGCAAAGACTTTTGTTACACTAGAGTTAGCAATGAAGACGCAAGAAGTTCTACCTCAAGGTGTGCAACATATTTCTGTCGATAAATCTATAAATTGTGATAATCAAAATGATAATATGAACGGAAGTCAGTTGTATATCGCCACAGATATTATAACAGATTTGGGAATGAATGAAAAATGTGTAACCATTAAAAGTCCTAATCTAGATCGCTGCATTGAAGATAGTAGCTGGTGTGAAAGACCAATGGTCGCATCGGATTCATTGGACAATGAATTCCAGCTTTGTCTGCAACAAATTGAAATATCGATTAATGATTTAAGATATACAACGAAACCTAATACAGAAAGTTCTCTACTATTATCAAATATTATAGATAATACTTCGACTAAGACCGTTTTAAATAAAACATACAAAAATCCAGATCAGAAAATTGATAAAAAATTACTCAACACAAAGGGACAATTAGACAACGACGAGAACGAAGATTTTATTACTCACAGTACGAGTATAATGACGAAAACAAATCCTATTTATAACGATATCTTGGAAAGTAAAGTCTATAACATCAATAATCAAAATTCAAATGCAGCACTGTATTATAACCCAAGAGAATCGTTGAATACAAATGATACAGCGTCATCATCAGATCTTATGACCTGCGATCCAAGAAATATTTATATGATAAACTCATACAAGCAATTGCATCCCAAAGATGCTGCTTCACTCCTAAAAGATGAAGCTAGTGCCAATAGCAATGATGATTCCTATAATGCTTGTTTATTAATTGCTAATACTTCGGTAGCAGAAATAACTTACAAGCGAGTCTCAACAGAATTTAATACTAATGAATTTCAATCGTGCGTGAATCACGCAGATTCATATTCGGATTTTCTTAAAAAAAGTCACGGTACCAATGACTCGCATTATGCTGAATATTCCATAAATTACGAAGGCAAAAACGAAATGAATCTTGAAAATCATGTTGTATCTCTGAATTCGTTGTCTTCACAAACGAGTGAAGATATTCCATCACAATCACATATTGAATGTAATGTTAACCTTGTTTTCAATACAGCAGAGTTGCAAATATCAGAGAATATAGTAAATAGTTCGAACAAACTACAAGAAGTAGACAACACTGATGCACAAAAAATATTAAATAATCACATGGTTAAACCAGATGCGAATCCAGCTTATGCAATTGACAAGAACACGGCAGTGAAGGATTTTAATAAATATATTTGTTATGAAGAGAAACGTGATTTAGTAACTGGTTCGTTTTATATCTACGTGCTAACGGATAGCCCCAAAGAGGCTACTATTCATCGAGTTAAAATAGGGTCATGCGAGGATCCATTCAAAGTTTTGGAACAAGCAAAGTTGTATAACGTTGATATTCGACTAGCTGCTGCAGTGCTAGTTTCCAATAGACACCATACCAAAGATTTGGAGAGTATTAGGAGAAGGCTGGAAGAGCAACAAATTTTGACTGAATCCGATGAATGGTTCTTTTGTTCTCTGGCTATCATTAATCAGGCAGTCACAGAGATTGTTAATCAGTAATATGACATAATGTCATATTGAACATAAGAAGTATCAAAAATATGGATCAATAAACAATTATAAGTATAATATGTAACTGCAAGCGCATCATCGTCAAATTTAAGTGATTTAGAACAATTTCATCTAGATCCGTTATCTGTCGTAATTTTTAAAATAATTGCTTCTATAGTTTTCATTTTTGAATTGGTAAGAATTGTAGTACATATCTGATAATAGATCTTATTATGCTTGTATATTTATTTCTAACAAAATAATTTATTTACAGAATACTACGTACAAGCAGAGTCGGATTTATATGCCGTGATGCCCTGGGCCTTGGAACTTGTGATGCCCTGGTACCTCACGGGTCCCCGTGAAAAGTAGTCGGAGCCGGTCTCTCCCCCCCAGTAACCCTCAGTCCAGGTGACAAGGTCGCACCAGATTGTGAAGTCATGAAATCGTAATTTTTTTTAAAACATCTCATTGTTTAAAATATAATAGTGCTTTTAATTTATTTTCAAGTAGATATACTATAGTTATACATAGACATCAGAAATCACTATTGTCAATTAACTAACACGATTGTCATTGGCAAAAAAAGTGATACTGAGCAAATAAATTTCTACTTGCTTCTTCTGCTGCCCCCCTTTCCTCTGCTGCTCTGGGCCACGGCCCAGTAGCGTACAAGACATGAAGAAACTTAAATGCACTATGTCCGCTGGGCCTGATGGACCGTCTCCATTGTTTTTTAAGCAACACGCCAACGCACTATCACTCCCTCCTCACTCTGCTCTTTAATAAATTGTTTGATTTTAATAAAATTCCAAATCAGTGAAAAACTGCTATAGTGTGCACCCCCATTTTTAAAAAAGGAAGTCCAACTAAGCCAGTAACTAGGCCTGCAGACCTATATCACTTACTTGTGTCGCTTGCAAAGTTTTTGAAGCCGATATCAAAACGCAATTGTTGAATTATACGACTTTATGGGCATGCTCGGCGCTGAACAGCATGGATTCCTTGCGAAGCATTCTACGGCATCCAATCTTTTGAAATCGTTAAATGTCTGGACTCTAAGTCTTAGAAACGGGTTTCAAACTCGAGTCGTTGCCGTAGATTTTGTCAATGCATTTGATACAGTCTGTATTTCCAAACTTTCGTTTAAGCTTGAAATCTATGGCGTTGGACCTAGTGTTATTATTATAATTAAATCTTTGCTGACTAGTCGTAGTCAATGCGGGCCTTTGAGTGAAGTTAAATCTGATTAAATTCCAATCACTAGCGGCGTTCCTCAGGGCAGTGTGTTGGGGCCCCTCTCTTCGTAATTTATATTTGTATCAATTTTCTTTCTCAAATATTTGCAATAGCATTACAACTAAATTTTTTGCTGATGATGCAAAATTATATACAGAAGTCAAAATACGAAAAAGTATTGAAGATCTGCAAGATCTGCAAGATAGACCAGTGATCAAAATAGGCAAACGACTGGCAGCTAAAAATAGCAATTGAGAAGTGTAATGTCATTGATTTGTGGACAAAACCTAGTGCAAGTTTATTACAGTCTAATCATATTGATGATTTTAATCTTCATAATGTTTTAGAAGTTAAAGATCTAGGTATTATGTTTGATAGGCGACTTAAGTTTTTTTCACGTTGGTCAGGTGGTTGCAAAAGCAAAGCAACGTTTTTTGCTTTTATTTAGGGCTTTTAAAATCAGAGAGACGAAATCTTTGTTTATAGCTTACAAATTTAATCTTATATATTGCCAATACTTACTTATTGTTCGTCTGTTTGGTCGCTCTATTTGTTAGGAGATATGAGAGATCTAGAGTCTGTTCAGAGACTTTTCTCACGCAATATGATAGGATTGAAAAACACGGCATATCAAGATAGATTGAAATTACAACTTACCCTCTTTAGAGCTGCCCCGTCTCAGGGCACGCGGATCTCTTGCCTTGTTAACAACAATTTTAACGGGTTAATCGCGGGAAGGTTTGAGGCCTTTGGTCTTAAAACAGCAAATAATGAAAATATATCGACATGGGAACATAATAAAAAAATTAATTAAGGACCACTCTCGAGTTGATGTTAGAAGGAGATGTTTTGGCGTATACGTATTATAAATCCTTGAAATTCTTTGCCAGAATACTTAGTTAACGGTGATTGTGCATTATCTTTTAAACAAGAACTTTGGTATGTAATTTGAAGTCGTTTGTACGTTTAGGATTTGATTAATAATTGATTTAGAACTGTTTATTCGAATTAATTACAACTTATTTCAATGAATTTACGCCACTGTTTTCATTACTTAATTGTAAGTTTTAAAATTAATTGTGCTTTTATATGTATTATAACCATGCTTTTATATGTATTAATCATGCTTTTATATGTATTATTTTAATTGAACTGTAGACAATTTTATTTATCTGTCGAAATGTTGAAGACACTGTCCAACTTGCTAGGGCACTATTGAGTGCCATGTGCCTGTGTATTCCTTTTTCACATCTTGCACTGTATTATAAAAATTGCATTTCATTATTTTGTGTGAAATAAAAATAAGCTACCATAATAATGAATGTATTTTCAACACTGCAGCTTCATACTGGGGCAAATTCAGGCGCCAGGAGGGATTTTTCTTCAACAAGTTGCAGTACAATTCCGGTCTTAAACACTTTTGGGCAAGGACGATTATAATGCCGCCCTAATTTTCCTCTAATTACCCTGACGACCTTATTCTAGGTCTAGTGGTAATTTTTTTTCCTAACATACCTATATCGTCTATAACTAAAGCCGGCGCTCAAGCAATGGACACGTACAAACAGTGACGTACCGAGGGAGCCAAGGGGGGGCGAGCCGCACCGGGCGGCACTTTTTTAGCGGCGGCATTTTAGTGTGAGAAAGGAGAAAAAAATGAATAAAAAGTACTTTTCATAAATTTAAATTAGTGAAGATCATTTATCTAATGAAATACGAAGTTATGTTGTCAAAGTTTTGAGGAAATGACTGACGAAAAAGCAAACAACTGGGAAGCTTTGGATATTTACAAGTGGTAGCATGTTTACTTAAGCATTTGCTGAGTGTTTTCCAAATCTAACCACAGAACTCCGCAAATGTTTTTTTACTAATATGCGTCTGTGTCATTAGTACTAGCAGCGAATTTTAAGAGTAAAACGTAAATTGATCAAATCATATTTTAGGTCTAATGAGCCAAGCAAGACTAAAAATTTGATAATTTTATCAATAGAAAAATACCTGGCCAAAACAATTAGTTTTGATGCTAACATTCTCAACTTTGCTGCCAAAAGGCACGAAAACTAAATGTCTAGGTTGTTATGATTTTGTAGGACCAGCAATATTATATTATTATCTTACATAAGTAAGATATAACTTTTCTTCTATAATTTTAATTTTCTTTTTTATATTAGCTATAATAATTAGGCCTAGTTGACTTTTAACAGTAATTTCAAGTACAGTAAAAAAAATGTTATTAAACTTGCCACAAAAAAATACATAAATTATAATTTAGTTTAATAACAGTAAAAGTGGGGCACAAGCGCCGCAACGGTTTTCTGAGTTGGAGGGGGGTGGGGGGTGGGGGGAGGGAAACCTATAAAACTATGACGACATTGTTTTGTTTGTCTGATAAATTTTTCGACGTGGTGACCTTTTCTTGCTTATTTACTAAAAATCGCACTTTCTCCAAGAATCACAATCATTCTTACACAAACGTCTATGTAAACTCTTGTCCTTCCTGATGGGGGGGGGGGGGGGGTAGAAAGTCTAAATTTTTCGTAATATTTCTTTTCTAGAGTGTTTTTCTCTATATTGCTATAAAATGTTATAAAATGATAAAATTTGTGATAAATCGCTCATATACGAGACTATTGACAGGCTATTATCAGTCAGGTGACCGCTAGATGGTATATCAATAGTATAAATATAAGGGTTTTGAGCCACACAATAGAATTCCTCGTAACCAAGGTAAACAAGTTCAGGCACGCGTGACAACAACAATGGAATTCCTGATAA
>JAQIXG010005960.1:0-10850 GCA_034700105.1 Oconnorella tubifera
ATTTTTCCAAATATCAATTTGGACGTAGAGAATATCAATTCCCCCCCCCCCCTCATAACATCTAGGTAATTAAAGCTAAAAATGTAATTTTTAAATCGTATACGATTTTGTGTCATAAAACACAGTGATGGTAACGAGACCTTTTTGTCAAGACCAAGACGAGACCAAGACCTGATGGTTCGAGACACAAGACCAAGACCAAGACCTGATGGTTCGAGACCAAGACCTGATGGTTCGAGACCAAGACCGAGATCTGATGGTTCGAGACCAAGACCGAGACCAAGACCAGGTGCTCCAAAACGAAGACATAAAACAAACTTAGATCAAGATCAAAACCAGCAGGTCTATGCAAGACTTGTTAAGGACCACCCATCAATAGTTGGCGACTTATTATACATAATACTTTTCAACATTTTCAAAAAATACAACATCAGACACAATAAACAGTTACAGTGACTGTCATTATCATAATCGGCATACATTAGTCACAAAATTTAAACAATGTATTGCCATCAATGTATTGCATAAAACTGCAACACAATCACAATATAACAAAATGCAACATTTGACACAACGTGCAGTCACAAGCAGAGGATAATCAACATCATTAATATTGTCACACGCACATAAAAAAGTTAATAATAGTCAAATGCAATTAGGATTATTTATATTATTTCTAATTTTGTATTAACCTGTAATAAATTATAGTAATATAAAAATCTACCATTCACATTGATCATTTGTATGAATATTAATTATACATTACAATTCATAATTTGAACCAGTGCCAGAAATGTCCCATTAAGTTCAAGTTTATAATGTTGATTATTTTATATATTGTTTTAATAGTTTTGCTATTTTTTATATTGTATTACACAGTAGCAACAGTTATTTGAAATAATTTTTTTACAAAATATATTTCAACTACAAACAATGAGAAAAATTAAATTATTTACAATAACTAAAATATTAAAAGTAGCAACAATTATTTGTTGCTACTACGCGCGTTGCAATTAAAAGATTTTAATACATGTGAAAGCAAAAACGGAAATGAAAACACACAGATCTTTGCTCACATTTTGCGATTTGACTTATAACTGATACACGAGTCCATCAGGAATTGCTACTTAAATGAAACACCATAAAATTACTTTTAGCTGCATTTGCCAGATTTTTGCTAATATTTGTGTTCGGCTAAAAATGTAAAGAATTCAATCTTGAAATTTCAATCAAGAAGATTTCAAGGTCTTGAAATTTTTGCAAGACCTTTTTCTCAAGACCGAGACCAAGACTTGACCCTTCAAGACCGAGACCAAGACCTGATCCTTCGAGACCGAGACCAAGACCGAGACCTGAACGTTTTGGTCTCGAGACCAAGACCGAGACCTCAAAAACTGGTCTCGATGTGGTCTCGAGACGAGACCTGGTCTCGTGACCTAACATCACTGATAATACACTTTTACTATTATAATTGTGAGAATTACAATTTTAACTATTGTAATTGTCAACCATCAAAGCTGTAGGTACCTTGCTAGTCTAAAATTTGTAACCCAAAAAACTAGACGCTCTAGTGTTTTAAATAAGCTTTACTTCATGTTAAAATAATTTAAAATTGTAATTTACAAGTTTAGTTAACGACAGTAAGTTAAAAGTTTTTTGCTGAGATGCGTGCACAATTATTTGATTTAAACAGTAAAAGAAAGTATTATTATATTACCTGGGGCGATTAGCTTCATCGATCCCCATACATATCCGCTAACAGACCCAGACGGTTAGAAAGGACTAGAATATTATAAGCCTATCCCCTTTTATATTGATGTCACAATAGTTAATTTGGACACATATGTAATGTATATATAACAAAATTTTAATATGAAAACAAATGGAACCAATATATCATAAATATTAAGTGAAAAAGGTGGTAAAACATTTAAAGGTAAAAATGATTTTTTAGTAAACCTTGTGTAAATAATGAAATTATTTAAAACTTACGCTGAATACATGAATCCAACAGGTACAGGATTGACGGGATCAGTGATTCTAACAAACGCCGTGCCGCCTGTAAATCCCATAATAGCGTACTCATCATCGTTTAATGGATCTGTCCATCCCCAAACATCATTGCCTTCAGCTCTGGAAGATTGACCACAAATAGTTTACCTTCAGTCCAATATGGGGTTAAAAATCAAAATCAAGGTTTCTCCCTGCTTAAGAAGAATGTGCGAAACATTCGGGTACTAATTATTATTAAAAAATATCATTTTTTTGATAGATAGAGAGCATCAGTTTCGTGGAATTAGATAAAGTACAGTTTAATTGACGGTTACATCTTGTTTTGTGACAATGGAATAGAGAATACGTTGAAGTAAAAGTCAAGAGCTTTCAAGGCTCAAGAGTTAGCGATGCGGTAGAGTATCTGACTTGGATACATCCATTTCTGATCCAATTCCGGTGCACGAACATTTCTTTAAACCGCTAACTTGCACCAACCTTTGGTAATATATTTAAATAAAGGAGAAAACTTTTTATTTAACAAAAATGCCAAAAAAATACTTTTAGTAAAAACGAGTGAAACCTTTTTTATTCCGGTAATACACAGATCTTGTGTGGCAGTTGTTTTTTAAATCCACCATTTAATTTTAAAAAATACAATTGTATTCTTACACACGATCTCCTGGAAGACGGTCTATGTATCCCATTTGTTCAAATGTTAGAAAAGACAACTGATCATAATTTAGGCAAGGAATATCACCGGCCATACCTGTCAGCAAAGGCAAATGAAAATCAATTCGGACCTGTCTTTTACTATTTACATGTATTATCAATTAATTTTAATGTCATGATTATTGCTATTATGATTATTGTTGTAGGCATATAGGATCTTAACTTTACATGAACAATTAAGTAGCACAAAACTACTTGAGTAGTTTTGAGTAGTATTTACATTTCTAAAAAATATATTTTTTATTGAAATGCAAACTGGATGCACTCGATTATTCTGTACCGAATGAATTTGATATATTGTTGTAGAACATATATTTATTCCTGTGACCCTGTGCAGAAGGTTCAAGACACTCTCCAGATTCAAAAAACTAAGTTTAAAGACATGCTCTGAATCTCGTGTTAAATATGTGCCTATTGGTATAAAACAATATAACTTCAAAATATGCTATTAAAATTACTGAAAAATAAAGTATAAAAAACCCATGCAATATTTTTGACATTCAAATCTGTATTTTTTTCTATGCGGTTTAAACAGTAATAAACAACAACACAAAGCATTTGGTCTCCATTGTAGACCTAAGAAAATATTGAGACAGCATTTATGATGAAGATATTTTTCTCATACTTTGTTGTTGTTGTGACTTAAAATTGCATAAAACATATAAATAAAGAAATATAGTATATCGCATAATATTCTTGGATTATATCCATGCAATTGAGCTCCTTAGCCAATTGCATGGATATAATCTTCTTCATTTGACAATAAAGTATTTATTTAATATTAATTAAAACCAAAGATACGAAATACTTAGAATCTTCCACAAAACAAACCGTCAATGCAGGAATAAGCTCCGGCAATTGGACGTTTGAAAGTCTCTGCGCATGATCCGTCCATTAAGCATTCTTCTTTTTCCTGCCAGTTCTTTAATTTCTGTTTCATGATGTTCTCCATCTGATCGCGTCCACTGTCCCACTCTGCAGTCTCCTCCATGGGATATGAAAAAACTGGAAGTGGAACATTTGGACAATGTTTGCTGGACGTGCAGGAACTCCAACTGCTCCATGAACCAACATCGCATTGATCTGTAAATATTTATAATGTTGAATTTAATTACTTATGGAGTTATTTATAAGTAGGTGTTTTTGATTTATTCTGGAAATTTGATTTTTTTAAAATAAATAGGTCATCGAGAAAAGTGCTTCATGCATGGCATACCTGATGCCCATTTAGGCCTACATTTCCATTAATTTAATAACTTATTGATTGACTTATTATTTATTTCCATCAATTAGTCCTTAGTAAATTTAAGATTTTGCTTACAAATTTGTCGCTGAAAAATAATATTTGAGTGCAAATCGAAATATTTTAATACAGTCATGATGATGGCGAAGTAGTTTATTGACATTTTATTAAACTCCAGAGATGACGTTAATGTTATAATATTTAGTTTCAATTGCTTAGTTCAGTTAGTCAGACTAACTTAAAACTTTTTTTGTATGAACTTAATGGTAGGCCTAAATGGTCTAACAAAACTTTGTCTGTAGAATCTACCAGTAAGTTTTGTTTCGTTGACTTTCGTTACATAAATTGTTGTTATGTTGTGTACGGCCTATCTGATGTATCAGTAGAAATCGTTTGTGACAGAACCTGTCAATCAAAAATCTGATGTCACACAATGACATCAAATTTTCACATTTGAGATAACAGAAAATAACATTCTATCAAAAATTATTGCGAAATTGCGGATAATTAGAAAAACATTTAATCATCATTTGTTCTGATATTATTATAACAATTATTAATAAAATTTAGTTAATAAGAACATACCAAAGGAAGCAGCACTGGCGCTTGCCACGAAGGCTAGTAAGAGCCACTCAATCTGAAGATAAAATTATATAGGAGTATGAACGAAATGTGTGATAAAATAAATTAAAGTCACAAACAAGCTACACAGTCAAACCCTTCATAAATAATTATTAATTCCAACGTCAGTAAATATCAACGTCTTTTTTTCAAATGCATGCATTATGTCTATTATATTCAAACATGAGAAAATAAAATGACTCAAAATATTGGATGTGACTTAATCGAGAGAAAAAACGTTTTTAAGAAATCAGGTAGAAACTACAACCCTTAAACCTACCATTTTTGATACACTAGAATGAAAATGATCGAAAATATCTTCTAAAACGAAGTTTGCAATTATATATGAAGATTATTATCACGATATCGATCTTGATACGGTGTACAGAATATCAGAATGCAAATAGCTATTGCGTTTGGGTAGGGGTGTTAATATTTATCTTGTTTTAAAAGTATATTTCATTGAAATAAATAGCACGAATTCTATCGTATGTAGATATGGAGTCGGGATACGAGCACTGAGCTTCGCATAACAATTTAGATGAAATACGAGCTTTAAGCGTTGCTCAGAAATATAATCGGATCCAATTTTTAGCGTTTCACTCTTAACTTCGGATGTTCAATGTTTTTTTTAATTCATGAAAAATGCCCGAGCAATTCAAACTTTAGGACGATGAACCAATGAAATTCGTCCCTGAAGAAATTGATGTTTGTAGAATAAATTGTCCGATTATTATTTTCATAGAATTATAATTTTAGGCTTGGTCTTACTCTCCCATGCCTTCTCCATCGCTCCCTGTGTTAGTTTTAACGTTAACCCATTTGTTTTGAAGATTGTAGCACACAGTTTACCTGATTATCTTTCTTAACAAGCAGATGATAAAACAGTTTCCATGACTATTTTTTCTCACGTTATTATTCTATTATCAAGTTTAAAATGTCTTATCAAACGGATAACATAATATTTGTATAACAGCATTGGATGTGTTGTTTCTTTTAAAACCGGCATTGTTCATATAGGCATGCACTGTACAAGCACATTTTCTAAAGTTCACTCATATAATCTTGCTTTACGTTATGCTGATCCTACCCTTAATGATTTCTCGAAAAAAAAATTCATCCACACAGATGATCCATGGCCGTCACGACTATTTTAGGAAGATGAACCTGAGGATATAGGCTCCGTTTCAAATTTTGTAAAAAAATGTCGATATTATTTCTGTAAAAATTTATATTTGAAAATCTGATTCTACTCCCCTTCTCATTTTTCTTATAAACTCATGAGTTATGTTAATTAAAAGATGACTTTTTAAAAACGCTTGAAAGGCATCGTCATTGGCTCAAATGGGCGTCACGGTCATCTTTATTACCATTCTTAAATAAGAGTTTCTATGATTTATTGTTTGTTACATTCATAATCTGTTATCAAGTTTAAAAAAGTCATATTAAACAGACCTTCATAAAATACCAATAGAAGATAGCGAGCTAATCATATTTACACATGTGCAGAAATAAGATCATATTTTTAAAGATTTTAATTGTTTCTCAGTAAATCGATCGTGATAGTATGTTGATTAATGCCATGAGAACGGCATATGGTATATTAAAATAATCAAGATCGACTCGATGCAATCTATATAATACAAAAATATAGTTCAACAATTCAAAGACATCTGTGGTATATAAATAATAAAGATTTTCCATGTGTAGACATTTAATGGTGAACTCTTAGCAATACAAAATGGTAATTAAACTTTGTGTGCACAAAGCTTAACTTACTTAAATTTATACAGGCTATTCATATTTTCGATAAAGTATTTGTAAAAATTCTTTAATGGATGTTTCAATAAGTTTTCAATTATAATCATTTAACAATAACTTAAATTTCACATATATGCTACAATATATGCAAGACAACAGAATTTACAAATTATCATAATGGATTTTAAAGACTTGTGAATTAAAGAAATGCAATTAAAGTATTTTCATTTCAGTTTTTATTATTGTCCTATATGTGTTTATAATTATTATTCTATTTAGATTGTGTGGATATTGTTAGCGATCGTTGCAAGTGCCAGTGCTGCATCATTGGGTATGTTTTGTCTTTCTTCTCAATTTTTCTATAATGCTAAATTACTTTGTAAATTAAATAAACTTTTCGTCGTAGTTCGTAGTTTAATAGTAAGATATTTATTACAGTTATGTATATTAAGACATATAAATTATTACATACAAATTACTTTAACATTTACAAGATATAATACAATGGCGCTGCTTATTGAAAAGTTGATCTTCTGCCAAAAGAATCAGTGTTCAGTGTTCAATACTTCAAATTGAATGAATAAAATAAGCATCGTGCATAAATACATTTTATACTATTAAGTCATATAGATGACAAATAACAATTCAACAAAATTTAATAGATCTATATCAAAATCTACCAGGAAATTGCATGAATTTATAACCGTCCGATACAACGCCAAATCTGAGGGTCAATGAAGATCCCAGCCGTACCTCTGGATTTCATCGAATGATCAACCATTTTCTACAACAGCCATCAGCCACAACTAGAATTAGCCACGATCAGAATAAATCATAATAACCAAGGAGAACTAAACTTTTTAGTATTAACTGATATTAAATTCCTGTAAAGTTTCAGAATATTTTCAGATTCGTGTGATATTGGTTCATGGAGCAGTTGGAGCTCCTGCACGTCCAGCAAACATTGTCCAAATGTTCCACTTCAAGTTTTTTCGTATCCCATGGAGGAGACTACTGAATGGGACAGTGGACGCGATCAGATGGGAGTCATCATGCAAGAAAAATTAAGGAACGCCAAGGCAAACGAAGAATGTCGAAAAGCAGGAACATGTTCAGACATTTTCAAGATTCCAGCGTCTGGACCTTTTACTTGCGATGATACTGGTTTGTATTTTGATACTAAAACATATCTATACTCAGCGTGCTCTTATGGTATATATCAATATTAATCACAAAGAAGATTATGTTTTAATCATTTAGATTTAAAATTATTGCTGTCGCAATGCAAATTGGCTATCACAATACTAGTGGGCAATATAATATTATATTCATTATAAGTTTATCGTTGTTGATCATTATTACACACCATTAATAGAAATTTACAGAAAAATAAACATGAATAACAACAGCAAAGATATAAAAACTATCTATGCACTACTCAGACATTTTACTATGCTGTATGCTAATTGTTGTGACTGTTCTAGCGTTTATTATGACTGTTTGGCATAGGGACTATCGAACAAATGGCGTAATTAGCCTAAGACGTAACTTGACAGTTTACTGGTGTATATGAAGACTGTAGAGCAAACTTAGTCAAAGTTTTATGTGATTAAATACTTGAATTTGTGTGCTTTTGGTTTGCTTTGTCGCTATTTTAATGAATTTTCCGGATACGGTTTAAATTTCCTTCCTTAAGTCGCTTAATTTCGATGCTATATCCTAACCCTAACTCAATTTATATTACTTTTAAAAGTTTCTATAATATTAACAGCCTTTTGTCTTAATTGCAACCCTTTATATTATATTTACCAAAATACCGAAAGAAAGATACATGTACGCGTATACGCGTATATGAAAAATAGATGTATATGAAAAATACATCTATATACATTTCATATACATGTAAAATATACATGTATATGAATAGACTGATAACCTAAAAAAGGATTTAACTTTTTTGGAGAAAATACCCCCCTCCCATGATTGGTGAAAACCTAGCTAGGCCACTGATCAAACAACAAACTATATGTTATGCACTGCATATTATATAGGAAAAAAAAGAATATATATATATATATATATATAAATGATATTAGCAGATTGTGATCATTTTTGTTAACAGGTTTTGCCGGTGAAAATCCATGTCTAAATATCGATCGGTTATCATTTTTAACTTTTGAGGATATGGGTTACATTGATCTCATTCCTCCTGATGTAATGTAAGTAATCATTCATTTAAATATAGAAATTTCATTTTGAAAGCTGATTGCATGGCGTGTCATCATTATGTAATTTATTTTATAGAATTGTCACAGGGTTATATAAGCAATTTACACAGAAGTACATTTTACAAAAAGATTAGTGATGAAGGATGTCAGCATATGATAATATCTGCTTTTTTAATCCCCCTCTTTTTAACCGCTTGTAGGCATGTGACTGCCCCCTTATTACTTAAGAGTTAATGTTCTTTAATAATATCTAAAATATACTGGAAATAATTAGATATTAAATGGTATTTTGCTTAAGTTTAACAGTATTTTGCTTAAAGTTTATGAGGAATTGAGGCTTTGGAATACATTAAATTTAACAGTCGCCTATTAGTTTCATATCAAAATCGATATTTATATAATAACCTGATGGCTTGATGCTACTGATTATATTGTTTATTATTTTATTTTGATCTTCAGCACTCGAGGTAATGATGTTTGGGGATGGACAGATCCATTAAACGATGATGAGTACGCTATGATGGGAATGACAGGCGGCACGGCGTTTGTTAGAATCACTGATCCCGTCAATCCAGTACCTGTTGGATTCATCTACTCAAAGTAAGATATCTTGTAATTTACCAAGAGATACCCAATATCTTTCTA
Source organism: Oconnorella tubifera (assembly GCA_034700105.1). NCBI lineage: Eukaryota > Metazoa > Annelida > Clitellata > Enchytraeida > Enchytraeidae > Oconnorella > Oconnorella tubifera. The sequence goes on from JAQIXG010005960.1 coordinate 9,223, forward strand.
TCAAGGCTGTTAATGACCAATTTATAGAATCTTGGGAATCGCTTCTCACGAAAAGTTAAGTATGGTATTTTGTCACTGATTTGAGTTTCAAGTTATAAATATATTCGACGAAAAATTGGTTATGCTGTGAAATGTGTCATGCAGAAAAGAATTGGAAAAGAGTTTAATGATGAAAAACAACATTGTTTTTTTGATGATGATTCGAGATATTAGATAAAAAATCTCAAATTATTTTTATTCATATTACTTTGATAAATTAAATTTTCATCAATTTTTAATACACTTTAATTTTATTATACTAGTTTTAGGATATACAACAAAAAGTAATTATATTAATAATATTCTAAAACTAAATATAGTATTATATATTAAATTGTAAGATACTGTAGAACCGTGATGATGACAATATTTATGTTTTTAAAAACTGAATCTGATAAATTTCTTTAATTTACTCTAAATACATTTTAGTGGCAATGCCTCAACATGGCGTGATATCAAAGTTATTGGCAATTATGCGTACATAGGATCTGAAGCCAGGAATCATGGACTGCAGGTATAGAAATTTAAAGTTTATATGCGCCAAGTTGGTATAAGAACTCTGTTTTATTTCCATATCTATAGTCAAACTTGAGGCTTGGACGTCAGTCAATCTTTGGCTTATATACAATATTTTCATTTTTCTTCAAATTTGAGGAATCATTCAGTAGGCTTAAGTTTGTTACAGTAACTGCTAGTAATCGCGTATTGGTCTATATTTAGCATTGCAGATCATGTCATTTTTTGATTTAATAGAATTTTTTTGTTGTTTTGGTAGCGGTTTACATGTACTATATCATATTTATCGTATTTTTTTTCTACAGAATTCAACTTTCAGTTTTCAGATCAATAAAATGATACGATATTAAACAGAATGCAATATTAATAATACAATTACAATCCAGTTACAATATTTAAAGTTTTACATTTCTTGCGGTGTATTACGGGAGTCCTAAACTAAATATATGTATGATATTCTTTTTCCTATCACTTAGGCCCTACTTCATTCAAATAATTGTAGCGAAGTTGACTTAAAAAAATTCTGTATATTTTTAAAAAACTGAATTTAGTTCTATAAGTAGTAAATTCGTTGATTGCCGCTTAGCCGAATTCTGGTTAAATTTTATTTTAGCTTCAAATTATGAACGCGTACCCAACGCGCTCATTTCTTAAAACGGCTCCATAAAACTGTTATTATGAATTCATTGAGCTTCTGTTGTCTGGCAACTTGTGGCAAGATGGGCAAAAATAGCCTCTTTAAACAAAATATTACTGATGTGCACTTCGACTAAAAGATTATTGTAGATCCCTGAATGCGATGATTTCAGCAAAGATATAACAACATGTGTCAATGCTAAGCTTTACTCTTTTAGATGAACCATATTTCATAAAGTATACATTTAGTAATGAAAGGATCAATATCAAGATCATTATCAGGATTATCATTATTATGTAATTGTAAAATGACAACTAATTGTAATCTCTTTCGATCAAAAGAGGGCATAAACATAACATAACACATAAAGAGGGCAATGTGCTCGACCACATCATGTCCTCACCTGGTGCTGGATTTATACGGGATACTGTTGTCA
>JAQIXG010005961.1:0-10846 GCA_034700105.1 Oconnorella tubifera
AATTAAACGTAAACATTTATTTTATAATGCTTAGAAAAGTATTTATTTATTAAACTAACCCGTACGCTACGTAATCTTAATACCCAGTGATCAGCTGTTCAAGCGTAAACTTTAACAGTAAATATTTTTGAATCTAAGGGCTCTAAAAATCTAATAATTGTCTTAGTATACGCACTATATTTATTTATACCTATATAGTAAGTAGAAATATTATAGGTGGCCTATAAATAATATTTTTATTCAATATTTATTTTAATTGAATGACCCCATAACCTCAACAGTTGGATGCATTCAAATCAATACTTATCAATACTTATCAATAAATCAATACTTATTCTTTTACAACGATTAAAAAAACTATAGTAAGCTAAATAACCGAATCGTCACATGTGTATAATAGAAATTTATGTCGACACAAAAAGTCTCAACTAATTCTATTTCCTAAAATTCAAATCTACTGAAGGCCTGCCGAACTGCCGAATTTTTTCTAATCATTGTATAATTCCGATCACGACGATGCAGTTAAAGCGATTCATTGCACACATAGCGCGCATCAACTTTCTGTTAAATGACGCTATCATGTTCGGAGTTAGTAGCATTTTATTGCGTTTGCATCTATTTTATCTAGAGATAAAAAAGAAATCGGCAATAATGTAAAAGCTAGAGTAGAAACTATTAGAAACAAATGAGAATAAAATAGAGTATCAATGATTTCAAAGAAAGAAGTCTTAGAGAATAGTGTGAAATAATCAATCAGGGATCAAAAATAGATATCCCCCTCTCATTATATGCAGCCTACCCCCAACTAACTATCGCCCTCCAAACGAAAAGAAACGACATCGCCTTGTTACAAGGACAAAATAAAGCGATATGTCGGAATAATTGCGAATTTATGATGAGGTCATTCCCTGATTCAATTAAAATGTTTTTTTATTAAATTATCTAAAACGATGCTTTGCTTGATGCATAACTTGTGCTACGCGATACTGCTGGACAATTCAGTCCCATGGCAAGAAATTTAGTTACAAAAATTTGAGATGCAAATTAGTCTTTGTTTATCTTCCCCCTCTCGATGCCCTCTCGAATTTCACCGAGCTTATTATCGATTAAATTTATGTTTACAGAATTTTAAAGTTTAATCTTATTATTAATTTTCGGCACGCGAGTTTTTTTTAATTCGCCTATCGAGTGACGAATTAAAAAAAACATGAAGTTTGGATCAACGAGAAAATAGAAGAGAATTAAAATTAAATTGAAGAAGGAAATTTAATAAAGAATGAGCGAGAAAATGCAAAATGTTAAAGACAGAAGGAGTAAACAAAATCCAGAATGTTGTTCAAATAGTCCAGCATCAGATTCTGATGAAGCGATAAAAATGATGCTCGCTAAAGATCACGTCTGTGTCTATGACTGTAAGCAAAAACAATACTTGTTGATGCATAATATTTTATTGCCCATTATCATTGTTTTGCATACTGCTGATCAAGCAGTAAGAGATGCGGTATGATTTTGGATCAACAAAGAAAGGGAAGGGGTCAATGAATTATTTTAGATTATGCTCATAATCTAATATATATTTTACTTCTTTGGAATCAATGGAGAATCAATGAAAAATGTAAGGTTCATTAAAATTGCAACTGCTATATTTGAACGCAATGTTATATGGTAAATTTAGACAGGTTAATATTTTATTTGAGAAATAATCGAGTCTTTCCTGACGAAAATTTTCCGAACTAAATTCTATTTATTTCAACTGTAATTTTCTGCTAATGAATTCATTCATTTTAAGCTTGGAAAAATCTCGAAGTGTTCAAGATCAGAGAGACTAGGGATGTAGCAAGCTGACAAATCTGTAAGCTTTGACTTTAATCATGAGAATGGAGCTGCAAAAACTCAGCCGCAAAAACCGATGATGCATTTTTCTATTAAATAGAGTGATCTCTAAAGATATTAGGTATAATCGCGTTAAAAATTATATTTCAAAGATCTATTATAGACGAAATAATACCTTTTCGCCTATTAAATTAAAAATTAAGAAAAAGTGAATATTAATGTAACTATTTAATCTTACATTTTCTATTACCAATGATATTACCAATGATATAAGTATATGTATTTTCGACACTAATAATCGGTGTGATATAATAAGATAAATTAAGTAAATTATGCATATATTATTTTATTTTTGCGTAATTATTTTGACACTTGTCAAACAATATAATATTCCCATGTTTAACCATTATTCACGATTTTACATCAAATTGGAGAGAGATCTGATACATAGAAAATTGATTCCCAGTGCTGATCCGATCAAGAATTTTAATTTATAGCTGGGGCACTTTTTCTTGTAACATTTTGACTGCCGTTTATATTAAAGCTACAAACATTTGCGTTGTTTTTATCTCGCAATTGTGTGAACAATTTTTTTACTTATTCACAGCACTTTAAGGGCTTCACAACCTATACTTTTATTCAATTTTAAACAACTTTCCAATCGCTCTAAAACATGGGCGATATCTTCTCCTATATTGCATTCTGTTCACACTGTCGATTCAACTTTTAAAATCGATTTGTTTGGGATGCGATCGCTTTTCTGGTCCGAATTCGCTGCTGATGGTAAACAACACTTTATTTTGTAAACAGACCGAGGTATATCCAGTGTAATTTTAAGGGCCAGTGAAAGCAATCCCTCCACTAAGTATTAAACAAAAAAATGTAATATGAAATTTAAATTATATTAAAATTTCTAACAAAATTGCTTCAACTCTCGCCCGTAAAGAAATAGCAGAGAAAATACATTTTTATGATAAGAAATGAGTTATATATCCATAGATACTTGTATAAACATTATAATAACTCATATAGATTTCTCAGAGAATAATTAAATTAGTCAATATAAAATAAATTTTGAAAGATAGTGAGATATGCATAAAATTAGCTAGTTTTTTTACGTGAACAAGGAGATCGTATTTCGCTTAGTGTCTACATTTTTTCCTAAACCACCTCTACAAACTTTACGAAATTATTTTGAAAACTTCTAATGAAAAATTGAAAGTCATTGTAATTTCTTATATTAAGATTCCGGGTTTCTTGGTAGATGCGTCACCAAGTGGCAACAACAAATCCGCAACGCATGTAATTCTAGCATTCCGTAAGCATTCCGTGAGCTAGGCTTAGTTCAGACTTATCCAATGTCTACTGTAACATCAGTGTCCTGTAGCAGTTTACCAGCCGTAAGTAAACTGTAAGATTTCAATATTTAAAGATGAATTTTAATACAATCAGCGCATGATTGTATTCAAATTTATACATATTTATGCGCATGTTATATGCATAATTTTCGCTTATAAATGAAACAATTGTTTATTTATAAGTGTATTTATTTGTTTTAAAGTTAGGTTTATTATGTTGTAATTATAAACAAGATTGTCATTAATTGAAGATTATTTTGTTATATTAAATAACTAAGCTCAATAATTCATTCCAAAACATTGAATTTAAGAAGATTAAAAAAGGTAAGTACAGCTAATTTTACTGATTTTTATCAACAACTTACATTGCTTAAAATCTAAATTTAATGATATATTTAAAGAATTATTATTGTTTTGCAGTCCTATAATATACAATTATAATAATTATTATTATCATGTATTGTTAATTAATTGATCTTTCCACGAGACTGTAATCAATGTGATGCATGTTTAACAATTTGTTGTTATCATTGAGTAATATTACCGTTGAGAGATATTGTCTAAAACGTGACTTTAAATGTGTACAATAATTGCATAAAATTATTGATAATTTTTAAGAATAGTATAAGTATTAAAAGTAATTAGATCAATATATTAGGCAAGCATTGCTCAGTATATCGGTCAAACTTTTATATATTTACATGTAAAAAATGCTATCATTTTAAAACACCATATTTAATATTTCTGCTGTACACAGTTAATGCCTACCATTCCAGGTGTAATCGATTTCTGGAAATCCTTACGGTTATTTTCTTTTTGATAGATTAGTACGATAATAAAACAAAAACAACTGAATTATTGCGTAAAGATGAAAATATTTATGCAACTCTAAAATAAAAAATAAATAAGCTGTAATTTTATCTTCGTTTATATTTCTCACTGCTATTCTCGTTTTCTCTCTTTCAATCCAGCGCTCTTGTTTTTTTACGTTAGCAATTATCTTGTAAGTAGGTTTCCGACTAAGTCCTATCATATACTGTATATAACGTCGCAGCACTATCAATTGACAAACAATTACTTTCTTCCGCTTTTAAATTGCTAACAAAATGGCGACCGGATGTACTTCTTCTTGACATACATCTATACATTGTAAAAGCATGGCTCCGCTACATAAAACGTAACATTCGTAAATATTAACATTTAGTTACGGTAATGATATTTATTATATCATATAAATGATTTAATCCATTTTTTTCTACAAAATGCTCTAACTTCTCAGTGATATTTTCTTTGCCGGTAAATGAAAATCGTTGTAGGATTTTGTTCAATTTTTTACTATTACTGCAGGCCTCATTTTAAACATTTATTCACCGTACGAAAGCGTTTCATTCTCTTGTTTACCTTCAGCTGAGTTTGTGAATTACTGGATACAGACCCGCAAACATTTATAATAACATTACAAGTGCATGCAGGCATAAGTAGCTTACATTATTATTATAAAGGTGATTTTCTATGCTGTATTTATTGATTATAATAACAACGAAGAAAAAAGAACATACAATATTTGCATAAGTGTACAAACAGTACCACCACTAATATATACAAATCACTACAAAGATCAATTATATCAATGGATTATTTCAATTACATTTGGTGACGAAACAATAAGAAGTGAAATAAATAAATAAAGTGTGCAAAACACATTGAAGGATCTGAGAAAAAATAAAGAAGAGAGTAATTCAAAAGAAGATTTACTCAAATAAGTATCAGGAAATTTACAAAATTGTTTATAGTCTTACTCAATTTCAGTTAATATCTATAAAGTTATTAATATTTTAGAATATCACAACATTTTTATTTATTATCCGAAAGAAATTAGTTTGATATCATTGCCTTTAAAATATATTTATAGTACAATGGCTATTCAAATATAAATAGTAAAACGAATCAAATTACTGAAAATTCTTTGTTTGAAAATTGATTAATTGTAATTTTAAAACTCGTTCTTTAACGATATTAGATCACTCCCCCCCTCTCCCCGACACCCCTCTTGGACCAGATTTAACTTAAGTTATGTCGATTTCTGGATTAGATATTTATTTAAATGCTTTTATTGTCACAGAGATTTATAAAACAAGGTAAAATAAAACAAAAAAGAAAGAGATAAAGATGTATAAATATGTCGCAAAAGCTTAGGATCTTAATCCAGACAATTCAGTATTCTGTCAAAGTGAAAACATAAAACATTGTATACTGTATGTAATTAATCTGCATTTTTCAAAGCTTCTCTTGAGCCACAAGGCATATAACTGAAACATGAAGATCAGCTAATGATTCTTTTCTAATTACTACCATTCATTGCCTATAGATTTAAAACAGTTTTTACAGCTATTAAGGAAAAACTTCAAAACTCAATAAAGTGCAAGATACAATGTGCGTTTTATCTTATAGTTTGTTTCATATTTCGCAATTAAGCACGTACGTGAATTACATTTCAATAAGTATAATTTTAAATTATACTTAGTGAAATAAATTATAATTTATTGTTAAAATGACATAATTTTATAATTTTATAACTTTTATAATTATAGTTTTATTATTTATGAATGATATTTTTATGTTATAATCTTGTTATATTTGCTTGTTTCGTATAATTTTTTACATTGTTTAGTTTATAATATGTGTGATAGTCGAGCGATGGTAACTAGTTTTTTTCGAGGCATGAAGAATGTTGCGTTTAAACTTAATATAAGCGACACTTTAGAATACTTTAGAATACTTTAGAATTTTTGTATACTATAGTCTTAAATTTAAATGTAATGTTATAAAAGGTATAATAACTGTTTTCTTGCAATTTCTGATGAGAAATAATAACCCTGCGGAACCCTTACAAAATTTTATTTTTTTTAAATTTTAAAATTTTATAGGCTTAATATTTAAAAGTTAACATATGAATTTAGTATAACACTGGTATTTGTAATTATATTTTCTGCTTATACTTATTTTAAAACAAACTTTAGCATATTGCTTAAAACGTTAAAACATTTCATATTTTATATATTACATAACCAATCATAAATATTGTTTAATGTTTATGTAGTTTCTTTTTGTTCGTGGATTAGTTTGTTTTTTTAACAAAGTCAAATGTTAATTAAAAGGAATCGATATATTATCTTTAAATAGAAAAGCAATTAACTCGCTAAGCGGACAAAATCCGCGTGATTTGATTTCAAGTGGAGCATGATAGCCTTCCAATTAAAGTCTGAATAGTTAAATGCTAATCTAGAAACAGACTACAACTATCATTAACATACTATTATTTGCAATGCTTTTTGACATCGCGACCTTTGATCAAATTTGTACATTTTTGCAAAAATAACAATCCAATTTTTGTTCAACTCGATAATTTAGTCAACTCGATATTATTTTCTAATCGAATAAGAATTGTAAAAAAATGAATTAATCATGATTCAGTTCTCAGTAATGGAATTAATTAACTGTTTCGTCTTTCGTAATATTGAGTAACAAACTGCTTAAATGTAAACATTGTGAAAAATTGCGTTGCACACGAAACACGGATGCCAAAAATGTCTACGAAGCGAAAATATTGTACAGGGGTTTTTAAATGAAAGAACTGAATTAATTGCTATAAAATTCAAAACCTTTCTCTTAGATAGCGCGAGATTAATAGGTTTTTTTCTGGCAGACGTGCGGAAAGAATGGTTATGCTGGTATAAATAACTGAGCAATTCCGAATCAAAATGTCTTTCAAAACTCAGCTGTTGAGCTATTGCATAAGTCTTATTATATGATGCGTAATATCTTATATGATGCATACGCTGTAGATATTATACAAATAAAACGTGATAGTTTCTTACGATCTATTACAAAGTAATATTAAGTATACTGGAAGTTCTTTGAGTTTTTTCTTTGAGTGAATATTTATTAAATTACAATCTTAGAGCATCGTAACGTATATCTATTTCATAAATACATTCAGTAACTTATGTATTTTCTAAGTAGAATAATACAATTTAAATATGATATTATACTTTTAATAAAATAGCTTATACACATATATCATTAATTTCATAAAAACTAGTTTATGTCGCATAAACTTAGAATATTCATATTTTCTGATGTTCGTTACAATAATAAAGCGTGTAGCAGTTTTTTTAGTGAATATAAAATAAACATCTTCGATAAATGTACAAAACTCGGCTGTCATTCTAGAATCTCTGTAGTATTGTAATAAAGTCAATCAACAAAGTCTTGTTGACTGGCGTATCACGCGATCCTGTCAAATTTAAGATTCATCCGCAAATGATTTTGTATTTATGTTATTCTATAGATGAATCCATCAGGCAGACCCGGCACAAGTTGCAGCAGTTTGTACCAAAATAAAAAGAAATTGTATGAGATCTCTTTTACGCTTCTTGTAGCGCTACTTGTAGCATTCGAATTTAATTGCGTAGTAATATAATATAGAACCATCATTCAGAGTCTTCAGTCAGTGACAAACCAAGTCCTTGATCTTAGCCATTAAAAATAAAGATCATCAATGATAATCAAAACGGATTATAATAATCAATTAAACAATATTTGTTAGCTTTTTGGTTAGTAACAATACAACAACAGACTTATGTAAAGAGAATTACTATGTACAAATACTAGTTTTACAAAGCGTTTTAAAAATAATTTGCGAATTCATTTCTCTCTCCTCTTCATCGTATTTTCAAGTCTTGATATCATCGGTTTAGAATCTATTTCCAGTCTGTCAGTATATTACTAGAAGTCGTGAAAATCAGGCAAGTTTTTGTTTTGTTCCTCGATTTCCGTTTAAGCAGAGAGAGTCTAATTGCAATCGCCTTACGGCTGTGTGTTCATTCGTCTAAAGAAATAATTGTCAAATCAACAAAAGCATCAATAATTTGAAGAATTATAATGTTTCTCTCTGACTCTTTTGTCGTGAGGGAAAAGCGATAACAGAGTTTTGAAAAATTTAAACAATCGCCCAAAGGTGTTTTTAACGTTTATGAAAGTTATTGAAAGTTTATGATAGTTGAATGAAACGGTATGTAACCTAATTGCATATGCAAAATAATTATGTTTAAATTCGTTATAGTTTTATTCACAGTAACAAATGAAAAATATTACTGTTACATCATTTAGATCATTTACTAAGAAGCATGATAACTTTAATTTAACACGTAAAGATAATCTTAACCTTCATATAATTAAAAATAATATTAACACTATAGTGTAATACTGTAAGGCATAATGCAATTTTTATATTTCAATAGTTTTGCGTAAATTGTCGATCTCAATCTAGATGCTAGTTCAAAAATATTTTTATATTGATTTAATGATTCGTTTTATCTATTGGATGAAATACAGAATACATACTATAATAGTATATTTTGGTTTTCCGAGCAGTTTTTCTCATTGTTATAATTAAATCCAAATGAAGTCTAACGAATGTATCATTAAGCAACATGATCTGATATCCGGCATTGACTGTCTACTTGCCCTAAGTCGCATAGAACAGGATCCCAAGCGTATAAACGAGGATTAAGAAACAGTTGATGAAAATTTTACAATAAAAGACCAAGAAGGCAGTGAATGAGCTCACTAACAACCAATAGTCGCAATAAATTAATTCATAATATAATTTTCCCAGTAGGCGAGATTCCCAGTAGGCGAGATTCCGTAGGTGAGATCCCCAGTAGGCGAGATTCAGTTGGCGGGATCACAGTAGGCGAATTACCCAGTAGGCGAGTTGACTCGAAGCCGTATAACTTATTATGATAATATGCCTGTTATTAATGTAATCGTTACTGTAGTCGGTAGTATTTTCTAAATGTAATATATTATTGATATACTTTGTCTCGCTTTAAGTTGCTGAAATTTGACACTAAGAGCTAAAAACATATAATCTACGCAGTTACGGTTAAAAGTGTTCAGTTTCTAAACATCATGATTAAAGTTAATCAGAGATTTTTTAGAAAATTCTTATCAAATTTTATTACTTGTTATCAATTCATTTATATTTGTATAATCATGATTTTTGTAGCATTACATCTTTTCCGTATAAGGATTCTTATTTCACTCTAACCATTGACATTATTCAATTTTCGTTTTTGTCGCGAAACAATGCCCGTGAAATACGCTTGAAGTTAAATCGCCGAAAGTAAAATATAGTCACCCTTTAGGTAAATGAAGCGACGAGTGATAAAATATGTATGAGCTCAAATCGCCTAAATGTTCTTGTTTATTCAAGAATTCTGTTTCTCTAAAATAGGTAGTCAAGGTTGTGGAGCTTAATTTAAACGAGTTGAAGTGAAGCAATAATAACCATCTTTCGTTAAATATTAGAAACATATATAAAACGTGAACTGCAAAGATGTGTTTCATATTTTTACATTCAGTGTAAACTGTGTTTTACTTTGGTGTACAATACGAAGAAAATGTATTATCAAAAATTAAGTAATAAATTTATAAATGATTAACATTTGACGAATAAATATTATCGAAGTATGACTAAATTGACAATTTAGAATTGTGTGCATTTGAACTGAAGCCTACATTATATCCTCTTAGAAATAAATTCGCAAAAGAAGTAGAAATTCAACTAATTGATATCCAGCTATTCTCTGACACGCGATCATCTATGTATAAAAAGGAGATTTTATTGGCGATATGGATACCAATAGTCTCAAATGCGCGCATTTGCTGAATCCTCGTGAAATGAAATCCCAGCAAAAGCATGTCATGAAAATAGCCAGGATTTGTTCTTATACAAGCTAAGGGCAAGTTTGTGACCAAGCAGTAAATTGCACTTAGTATCGTCATGAGATCAAATGCTAAAGGCTTCGTAATTTAAACGTTATGTGCTTGCTAATGTCCGCGTGATGGATGTCTAATTAATTTTATTCAGCTTCGGGAACTATTAATGATTGACCGTCAAACTAGTGTTATTACGCAATGAACTGAATCAAATAGTATCCATACGTTGAAAGCGATATTACTGCACCCAACCATTTATACATTACACTCGTGCAAATAAATTGAATTGAGATGTTGCTAATATAATATATTGATGGGAGTCGTCTCTCGTCGTTTCTGGCAATATATTTTAAAACAGAAAGCTTTCAACGGAAATTGACCAGGTATATATCTCTTTAACTAAATATAAAGCAACCATAGTCGTACTTTCAATCTTAATTCTATTAAATAGACATCAGTTGAAGAGTTTATTTTATGTAAAATCATTCATTTTGATATAGGCAATGTTATAACTGGGCTGCATTAACATAACAGCCTTCTTAAAACAGCAATTTTTCAACCTAACTAACCCACGTGAGCCGAGGTGGCCTTTTTAACCCGTCGGAATGCTGCAACCAAATGAAATGTCACAGCGGAGCAGCAGAGATTGACTGACTGGGGGATCAGATCATCTCTGCTTCTGGTTGATGTAACCAATTATAACAATATATGGAAAGATACTTTGGGAAGAAAATTCTCGTAATAAGAACAAAAACAATTTTTGTTCGCAAAGTCATTCATACGAATTGTCTTTGGTAATCGATGCATGGATCGTAGACATTTATTATCAATGTTAACCCTAACATTAATTTTATTAGACTTCCCATTAA
>JAQIXG010005962.1:0-10846 GCA_034700105.1 Oconnorella tubifera
GATACTCCCCTCTCTGGAGGTACCGTTGGGGGAAGATTTGTGGGGGATAGAGGGAGTTTGTGTCCTTCAAGGGGAGGGTCGTTGTTAGAGGAGGGGTCGATTAGCACGCCGGGGTCGGCAGGGGGGGCTGGTAGTAGGGGGCAGTTAAAAGGGGATGGGGGTAAAATTGAGGATTGGAGGGGTGATGAATATTTGGATGAAGATCTTGTTGAACAAACTAAGGAGATTGAGTGAGTAGTTTGGAATTGTTTTGACTGACTGTTAGGCATGTGTAATATTACATATGGAATATTACATATCAACTAATATGGCATATGTAATATTACATCAATTAATATGCAAATTGTTATTATTTTTTTATAATTAATTATTATTATTTTATTTATTATGTTTTTATTTACGCAATTTTAATAGATTGCAAAGACAGCAGCTAGAGGAAAAACTACAGCAGCTGGCAGTTAAAAAACAGCTACTCGAATATCAAGATAAGCTGCTTAGCGAACGATTCGGTCAGCAGTACCCCGCTCTTGTTTCCTACTCTTCATTCCCTTCTGAAATAGATCTAAATCCTTACTCGAATCTTGTTTATGATTCTTTCTCTCGTGAAAATTTAATTAATTCTTGCCCTGTTGATTCGGATAATAATTTTTCAGCTTTTTCTTCAAATTATATTTCCCAGTACCGGGAAACTTTCCCTGGGGAAAATGACTTAATTGGAAACTCACTTTGCTCTACTAATAGACATAATTTGGAAACTTATAATGATAGAATGTTGTATAACGAAAGATCAGATGATAATTTGTTGCAAGGAAAGAGAATAGATGATACCTCTGATCCAAATTCTGTGGCAATCGCTCGAAGACAACTTAAAAGCAGAGTGGAAGCATTGCTGCAAGGTTATCCCCAACCACAAAATTCTGTGGAAACAATGTTTGATTATCCCCAATCTAAAAGCCAGGTAAAAACATCTCTTTGGGATTATCCTCAATTTGAAAATCAGGTAGAAACACTGAATCAGGATTATTTTTTACCTAAAAACCAGGTAGAAACACTTCTTCAGGACTATCCCCAACCTAAAAACCAGGTAGAAACACTCCTTGAGGATTATCCTTACAGACAAAACACAGAAATGGATATATATCCGACAAACGCTTACGATGACGATGCTGAATTTTTCGCCATGTCAGCTAACGCTATCATATTTAACGCTCACGGGCTATCGCGCAATTTATCCAACTATGGCATTAAACCCGCGCAACATTTTAACACAAATAGCGAGTCACTTCTTAATTTTAATGATAACTTTAATAAGAATACATTGCCAGACGTAAATCGATACGAAAATGGTGATTTTTACGGAATTTCTGATCAGATTTATGATGAACAAAAAGACAGATTTGTATCGCCTCATCGTTTGAGTATGATTCCAGAAAAAGGAGAGACACCTTTGAACAAGGGTCCGGGATTTCGGATGGATTTGTACGTTTCATCCGTGGATGATCAAAGCTGTGGATCAATTCTCAGCGAACCGAGATCAAGCGGATCAAAAAACTTATACGGTCAAGTTGGTAATTCATCGGGAAGTCAAGGTTCTAGATTACAAAGTCAGGTTACGGCGTATAGATATGGGAATCAAGGTGATGTTGATCCGGGTTTGGATTCGGGTGATGTGTATCCAAGTTTTACGAAAGATCGGACACCTTTGGGGATTTCCGAAACAGAGTTTTTGAATCAGTCCAATTTCGCAAGGGATATATCTCCAAATTCGTCGAAGGGGGTTCAAGTTCCGGAGGGGGGATATTCCGGGGATATGTATTCCATTCCGCGGGGGAAAGATGGCGGACGGATGGTGGAAGATTCTGGAAGTTTTAATCGGTCGGGTGTTAGACCTTATGATGGTGATCAAGATTTGTTTGGAAACGATGATGACATGAATACGGAAGGTCATTATTCAGCTTGGATTGAATTTAAACAATCTGGGAAAGGGTCTCCAAAAAAAGCGAGGAAAGAAAACCGAATGATGGGATTTTCTGAAGAGAATAAATTGGAATCATTGGATGTAGAACCCGTTTTGTATAAAAGTGGTTTGGGTCAATATGAATCTGTACCTTTTCAGAGAGATGCCAGACTGTTCCAAACTGAACCCAACTTATCCATATTTGGATATTACTCAAATAGAATGGATCAGCCAATTGGTGGGATGTTTTCTGGGAAGGATTTTGGATCAACTGTCGCTGGATCCAATGTCGTAGGACCATATGGTTTTGAGTCAAGTAAATCTCAACTTCATTCTTTGGGAACAAATGATTTTGGTAATAGAATTGATAATACATTATTGCCTAGTTTAACAAATAATCGATTTTCGGATGAAAATCAAACTTTTACGGATCAAAGAAAACATGAAATGTTATCGACACGGGATGTTTTTACACCTTATGCGACACCGATTGAACGGGATAGATCCGGTCACGCTTCGGATAAGAGTTTATTATCCGAAGGAAGCATATCCGGGATGTCTTATTCAAGAACATCCAAGTTGAACGGATCATCTTATTTCTCAGATACCACGCAGTACCATTCTTTGCCTTACACGAGTGGGATGGGAATGGGTGGGAGGGGAGGGGATTTAGGGATACCAGGGGATGTGGAAATCTTGGAAAATAAGGGAATTTTAGAGGATAAGAGTAGTTTTATAGATGGGGATAAAGATATAGAGGATATTTCAAAGGAAACAGCAGGAGATAGATCGGTAGATAGACAGATAGGACCTGTAGAAGATAGTAAGATAGATAGTAGATTATCGGAAGTTGTTCCTTCGAATTTGAAAACGTCTGGACCACAAGAAAAAGCAGAAAAACCAGGCAGTCAGTCAGAAAAAGATTTAGATAAAAACGACAAGAAACTCGGATTGTTTCAGAAACAGATTGAAGATCTGGGGGGTTTAATGCAGGGAGGGAAAGGGGGGGTGAATTGTCAAGCGGGTGGGGGGGTGTTACCAGGGGGGGTTATGTCTCAAAGCGATGGGGAGGGGAAAGATAGTTGGAGCGCGATATTTAAACGATATCGTGATACTTCGGAAAAATATACTTCCGAATCTGATACCGGTAAATTCGATTCTGAAAAACCGATTTTTAAAAAAGATGATACGCAAAGAAAATTAGACGTAGAAAGAAATTCCGGTGAAATGGATCGAAGTGTTTTATACGATAAAAAAGATAAGAGAGATATGGGAAGTGAACCAGATAGGGGTGTTTTACGCGATGATATTGCTAAACGCGATGGGTCTGACGTTTTGTTTCGTATTCCCAGAGGGAGGGAATTTTCCCCCGGCGTTTTGAGGGGGATGAGGAGGGAGGGAAGGGAGGGTGGGGAAGGTGGGAGGGAGGGGGTGGATGAATCAGCGGATATTAAGGTTTTTTTTTCTGTTTTAAAATTTGGGATAATTCTGGTCAGGGTAACATTTAGTCATAGTTTTTGTTATAAATGTATTGATTAAATTTTATGACATATTTAGTAATGTATTAAAAAAAATTATTATGTTGCAAAATAAAAATAAATCGGGAGTATAGATGGGGGTATGTTTCTTGGAGTGCGTCAAAATTGGCCCGGACAAATTATTTCTTAGGGTTGGAATTTGAGTTAGGGTTTTTAGTTGATGGGGCCTTTTTGTTGGGTTAATTTATTCAGGATTGTTTTATCAGGTTACTGTATTCGGGGTTGTTTTGTTTGGTTAATGTATTTGGGGTCGCATTTTTTGTCCGCAGAATGAAGCGGGAATTCTCGACGAACCGGATTTGACTCTAGTTAGCGGCGATGACTCTGTATCTTACAGCAACTCTATTACTCCATCTAACGGAGATTCCATTACTCCGTCTAAACATCACTCCTCTGTGTCTCATGAGACTAAAGTGTCTCCAGAGACTAAGTCTCCTTTTAATCCGTCTCAGTCTCTGCTGTCATTCGAACGACACGAAATGTCAGTCACTGACGCGTCGTTTATGTCACCATTTAGAGTTATGACAGGGGTGGGAGAGAGTGAGGGAGGTGAGAGGATTGGCGGGGTGGGTGGGGAGAAGGAGGGGGAGGAAGGTGGAGTTAAGGAGAGGGAGGATAAAGGTACAGCAAGTAAAAGTAATTTTATGAATATTGTTTTATGTACATATATTTATCAGCATATGTAGCATGTTGATATATATATATCATTTAAATATTGTGTTATGTATTTTGTTAAGATTCTAACCTGAAGCATTTTTGTGTCATATTTAAGACTGAAACAATTAGGCCATTGAGTTTAACTTGATGTCTAGTATTGAATATCATTGGTGAAGTGGTTTGAATGTCTGACGTGTAATCCTAAGGTCTTTGCTTTGAGTCCGAGTGCGATTCATGATTTTTTGCGGACTTGCTGCACCCTTTAGTTAAACAGCTAACGAAAAGTTTTATCAGTAATTTTGATACATTGTTGTTTTGACTGTGCAGATTGTTATAAGTAATTTGTGTTGATTAGGAACACTATTCATATCATTGTCCCATTGTAATTGTGTTGATTAGAAGCACTAGTCCCTTTATTGATCTATTATAATTAAAGTTTTAAATTTATCACATAGGCTCCGCAATGCATCATGGCAGACATCAGATAGATTTGGATGAAGAAATTAGTGACGGGAGGGGAACAAAGATGGCCGCCAGTAGACGGGAAATGTTAGGCGAGGAGGAATCTAGTTTAGAGGGGTGTAACCCGGAAGGAAGTAGTATTCTAGGTAATTGGAGTTGGCTTTAATTTAACAACACAGTTTCAATAGTTTATATATATACTAGCATCGAAGCCTGTCGGATGACGGGCATAAAAACATATTTCCTTGTAATGGTTCGATTGTCCTTGTAGTCAGTGATATCGTCCATTAAACGGTTAAAAATGGTTTTGATTTTGGAAATCAGCAAATCCTGTCGGACGACAGGCATAAAAAAGAAAAAACACAGAAATGTTTAAATGTGAAAAATCATTTTATTTTCAACTATCAGTTACTACAAAGTAAATATAATGACCTTTGGAATCTAAATACCGCGCTAACTACGGCCAAAATGGTTAGATTTTCGAAATCAGCGTAAAAAACTGAGTAAGTATGCCAAATTTCATTAAAATCGGTGCAGTGGTATCAAAATTATTTGGTTTTAAAAGTATGTTATCTTAGATTTCCAGTTGTCTATTTATTCCACAGATGGCCTTAATTTTTTTTACAAACATTCAATTTTATTTGTCTATATCCGTAAGATTTGTAAGTAATTTAAACGTATAATATAAATTAAATTATCAGAAAATAATATTCTCCTAATTTCTTTAGCGATATGATTTTTTTGATGCGTCACAACGCGTCAGTAATATATTAATGTTGACACCTTTTTTATCACGTTATGCTTAATCGGTATAGCTGACTGCTATAGAATTACGGATGGACAAATCTAGACAATTATTATATTAGATACATTTATATTTCGAAGAATTTCATAACAATTGATCTGCAAACTTTTCATCTAAGATAGTTCATCTATAGACATTTAGTGCAACCTATATTTGGTCAATCCTAACTCTAACCCAAATGCTAACCCATATGCTAACCCTAACGCTAACCGTAATGTTGTAGTAGAACAACTTTTAAATTAGGGTTAGGGTTAAAAAGTAAAGGAAGGTGTAATTTTTATTTCCGCATTTTTTTTTATCGTAGAACAACAGAGTCTAGCGGATGAAGCAAGTAGTCTGTGCACCGTTGCAAGTACGCGCGGTGCTGATTGTACCAGTCTGGGCGGATACAGCGCAAGTGGTGAAGCAGTTAGCATAGGAACCACCAGCGTGGAAGATTCATTTCTCGCTAGCAAACACGGGGGTGGGGGTTTGACTTCTAGGTCCGAGGGGGGGGTATCTTCTAGGAGTGAGCAGGGTGGGAGGGGGAGTGAGGGGGGTGGGGGAAGTAGGCGTCCCTCGTTGACTAAGTCGGTTAGTTCGTGGAAAAAGAGTCGCGGAATTAAATCAGGTTGGTTGAAGTTACTTTTTTATGTTTTTTAAATTGTACGATAAATTAGTTTGATTTTAATTATAAATAATAAATTGAAATTTGATTTTTTATTTATTTTCATTTTTTTTTATTCAAAATTGGTGCAAGGTGTTTGCTTTCATGTCCAGTCATTCGCAGGGGAAAATTATTTAATGTGACTAGTTCACTCATCACTTCAAGAAAATCACTTTGTTCACTCATCACTTCAAGGAAGAATTCACTCATCACTTTGTTTCCATACTTGTAGTTTGCAGCGTGTTACTAAATAGTATTTTGTGCTGATGTGACGTTAAGCAACGAGCAAATAATTCATCTTCATTCCTTACAGAGCTCTGATATCGACAATTTACTTTTGTTTAGTGTGTCTTTTTCTAAAAAGAATAACAGTTTTTTGACTGATATTTTGATGACTTGCTGCAACCTTTATTAAAACTTTTGATGGAAAGTTCTATAGGTAATTTTGATATGCAGAGGCATTATTGTTTTCAATCAATCAACAATCAATCAGTAAAAGTTTAACGTCTGTTTAACCATCGGGGGACGATGTTGCAGACGTTTTGTCTATGTCGATTCTTATAAGTAATTGCGTTGATTTATTATTATAATAAAAGTAATTTTAAATTTTCAGCTAATCGTATTCACCCCGCTGCTGCTTTGGGGGTGACTGGGGGGGAAATTTCATCTGAAGATCGTAAACAAGCGGAAAGAGATATGAAAGACAGGACTTCTAGGTGGTGCTGCTTCTTTTTATTCTTTTCTTCTTTCTTCTTTTTTTAAAATTTTAGTGATGGTACAGAAGCAGTTAAAGACAATTTAATCAATTACTTGCTCTGCTTTTTTCTTGCTTTTGTAGCAATTAGTATAATACTTACACTTACCTACTGGAGTAACTATTGCAAGGCTTGTTAGAGAAGTGGTTAGAACGCTGGACTCGGACGCCACAGGTCCAGAGTCGAATCCCGGATAGATTACTATTACTCTAACTTGTTGCACCCTTTAGTAAGGCGCTTTAATTGTGACAGCTACGTCAAGACATCGTTATAATACTATAATTCAAGATGTTAAACTTAATCTCATCTAACAGTATATGTGTGTCTATTTGTTCATGTATCTGTCTGTATCTATCTACCATCTTTTATTGTATCTATTGAATTATCTATTTTGAATAAAGTCAATTTATTGTTATGAAATTAATATATGTATTTTTTTCTTTATAAAAAAGATGCATGTTTTGTGTTCTGAAAATACATTTGTATGTATTTTCTTCCTACTTTAAATACACTGAATTATTTTTACAAAATTTAATTTATATATTAATTTTGCTCTCAGATTGTACAATCAATTAGACGAAGTGAAACAACAAAAAGTGATAGAAGATAGAAAAGCGGCTTACGCTTTAAACAGAGAAAAGCGAAAAGAGTACGAAAAGGTCGCTTGATTTTGCTAAATTTAAATTTTATAAGTTTCAATTTTGTTTTTAATAAATTATAATTAAGCGATGAATTTTACAAACTAAAGTTTAAGTTCAATGTTTGTTTAACTAGTATTTATATAGTAATAATAATAATAATAAGTTTAAGTTTAAGTAATAAGTTATTATTATTTAATATGAAAATGACATTTGTTTTTTGAAATGTCATTAAAATTGATATATAAATTAAAATTGATTTTTTTTTTTTATGTAGAAAACTGCTGCATTGAAGAAAAAAGCAGAATGATAGATTTCTTTAAGATAAATTAACTGATTTTAATAATTGAACTGAACTTATGCGTAAAAGTTTTTAAATAGCTGAGCTTTAAATTGTATTGATTTAAATTGTATTTTATTTTAATTAGAACAATAATGACTTGTAATTTTAGCTAATCGTGTGGATTTGATTAACTTTTTTCGTAAGCTAGTTGATTTTATTCCTTGTAGATTTTAAATGAAATTAAATTTTGCGTTTTTAAACTGTGCAATTTATGTTTTCATTATTCTAATGTTCAATCATGAAATAAATATTTAGATTAATAAAGAAATTATTTAGAATATTAAAGAAATAAACGACATTAGTTTATAATGTATAAAAAATATGCCATCAAAATATTAGATGTAAATATTATACAGTTACAGATTAAAGCATTTATGTAGGATATAAATATATAAATCATTTTAAAAAGGTCTCGTTATGTCTATTATAAAATCACCTCATTTCAGAGATAGGGGTATGGGGTGGGAGGCAGTGGCGTAGCCAGGAATTGACCAAAAGGGGTGAGGTTCTTCCATCAAAAGTTGATGATCTTTATTATTATATCACTCACTTTTTCGTCTCCATTTTGCACCAACTACACTTTTTCAACGCCAACTACGTATATTAACTCAAAGCAAAAAATTAGTAAATCGTAAAAAGGCAGCTTAACTTCTAAACTGACACTATTGAAATTACAAAAATATTTTTACCTCCAATAGGAGGTTGTAACCCCCACAACACGCCCCTCCCCCACTAAATGGGGAGGGGTATATATATCTAGAACCCTCGTCTAATTTATAGTCACCCCTTACTGATTCTCTGTAAAATATTTCTGAATTCCCAAAACTGATCATCGATGATGCTCTCAAGCCTATAAGGAGCATCTTCCAGTCCTGCATCATCCCACAAAGGTTGCTTGCAAATGACTGCGGAGTGACCAGATGAAATGAGGGTCACGTGAAATAAGGATCGCTGGGTGTCCCAGGGGTGCAACTGAACGTGTCGCAAATCTGATCGAACTGATTTCTGACAAATTGGAGACATCGAGAGAAACGGGAGATTGGAAAATAGTGAAAAGTTTGAGGGGTATCTTTAAAGCGGTAGTTTTATAGAAATTTATTCGAAACAGAGCAGTAAAAATTTTTTATAAGTAAAAACAAAATAGACAAATTAAATAGGAACATACGAAAGAGTAGTTATGAATAGTATAATAGTATAAAACTTAATTTATTTGAAATAAATATTGGAAAATATAAATGGAAAACAGAAGAAATACAGAAAATAAATGATAAAATAAGAAAATATAGTTATGCAGATAGTTTTATTTGAAAATTCAGTACATTATAACAAGTTTAGATACGTTATCTACAAATAAAAATGTGCAGGATACAGTTGGCTAAAATAGATAAAATAAAATGTGCATGATACAGTAGGCTAAAAAAGATAAAATAAAATGTGCATGATACAATAGAAAAAACCCAAACACGATCAGCTTCTAAATACATCTGTTATTGAAAGTAAATATTTACTAAAAGAGCTCTTTTCAATATTTATAAATATTATATTTTAAATGAAATTTATATTTAAATTATATTTAAAATGTTAAATAAATTTTAATTTCAAATTGAATTTCTCCTGAGATACTGAAAAAAACTTGATGTGCACAACGCCACAAACTTTTCATTCTCTGTTGTTGATTTTGTTTATTGACTAACTACTTTCAAAATCTTGTTCCACATTCCTGATCCCTCTCAGCTGATGGATGAGCCGAGGGACACAAACACATCCGGGACTTCCTTCTCGTGAACTGGCGCTGCGTGACCTCGCTGATTGGTCCTGGGATTTGATGCTCCGTCCAATGG
This sequence comes from Oconnorella tubifera, assembly GCA_034700105.1. NCBI lineage: Eukaryota > Metazoa > Annelida > Clitellata > Enchytraeida > Enchytraeidae > Oconnorella > Oconnorella tubifera. Next base: position 9,643 of record JAQIXG010005962.1, read on the forward strand.
GAATCACGCGTCGGAGAGCAATAAGAATCGGGCGATATTACGTCAGGTCAAAGCAGACGTGATGTCCCTCGGTGTTACGTATTGCATGACGTATCTTGTCCGACGTGACATGTAGAGAAGCGTTCGTGAAATGTATCGTTTATTAACCTGACGAGAGCTAAAGTTTACAAACAAAACTGTATTTTCTTTATTAGGTTAATTATGTAAGTCATAATGTAATTAGAGTCATTTCAATAATAATCTCAATGCGGCTAATTTATCACTGAAATACAGTATTAAATTAAATCCCGACAACAAATAGTACGTATTAACAATATATATTAAAATAGAGATTAAAGTAGCCTATAATCCCTGGTGTTGACCAGTCACACTAGTCTCATTTCAGAGATACACTATAGTATACAATGTCTTTTTTCATGGCACATGAATCGCTATAAATGCTCAGGCGCAGTTGCACATAGGCCTATTATGAACGTATACCGAGCTTCTTTTTAATTGGCATAAAGAAAATACAATTCTTATTCAGGGAGCATTATATAATTACAGTTTCACTTGATATATAAGTGTTTTTATATAATTTATAAATAAAGTTTTCTGATTTAATCTTGGCAATATACTGTTAAAGATGTATTAAGATTGATATCGAACATGAAGAAGTGTAACATTATTCTTTTAAAATAGTTGAATACAATTTTATAAGCGTAAAAGGCAGTCGTACTTATTGCCTTACTTAATTTAATTAATTGTCTATCACTTATGTTATCTGTTCCTCAGATGTCTTATACGCACTGTGGCCTATACTTAACAAACGTTAGTCATTTCGTGATTCGAACCAATTACCTAAAGGTTCCGAGCCAAACGTTTCTAGCCACTTGATAAATTAACACTCGGTAATGTAGTTCTTATCGAATATTAACGACTAATTGTACCTGCAATGATAGTTGCCATCGACCACTGTTTTGATTGGCATGGCACATCTTATGTTTGTGGGAAGAAGCAATATCTTCAATTTCTTGGTGTAGTGTAATTTACAGTACACCAGTTATTTTAATCTCATTTTTACAATATTTTATATTCATATTTAATAAACAATAAAATGTTTATTATAAGGTTAGCAATAGCAATACAAATTATACAATAGTTCAATATACAGTGAATTATATACAATATACAGAAAATTAAAAGCTTGAACATACATGGCAAA
>JAQIXG010005963.1:0-10845 GCA_034700105.1 Oconnorella tubifera
TCCTGTGTGCGCCACTGGATCTAACTGAGCCCTTTTTTTATGATCTGACTGTTTTCATTAACTTTTTTATTCAATAATGATTTGACTGTATGTTTTCACGACTTAATTGTGTTTCGGTCGTTAAGCCTATCATTAATTTCTTTATTAAATAGAATAGCCTAGAAATTAATTTTTATGATTAGAGTAAATTGGTTTTCCAATCTCGAAATGAATATTTTCCTGATAAATAAAAAGTTTATAGATCTTTTGGATAACAAAACATTATTTTGTAGTTCTGCGCAGAAGCTATAGGCCTGCAAAGTGCAGTTTTTTGTAGTTTTCAAAACGATGATACTACGTTAGGGTTAGGATTAGGGTTAAAATTAGGCTTACGTTCACATTACAGTTGGAGCTAGAATTAGGGCATTGAGTAGCGATAAGGATTAGAATTGGGGCGATTATAATCTATGAAGGACATAATCGATATAAGTCATTGTAGTAGTAATTCGTTAACATATCCTGTCGTTGTGTGAAATGTTTATATTTTAATTCATTTTCGTTCGTGTGAAAGATTGAACTTCTTCATACAACTTGATAGGCCCTACAAGGCTACCAGGCAACGTTAAATTTTTGTACACATAGACTTAATTCACCTGGAAAATGTACTCCAGCCAGACATGTGTCTCCCAAATAGATCCGAGAGATTATGTTCGGAATACCCCCTCCCCCTGCTCCCCCCTCCAAAAAATACTTTAATTTAACTTAGTTCAAAAAATGTAATACTTTTTTCTGGACTCTTGTATTCTTGTATTTAAAATACTTTTTGACAGTAGGCCTAGTTATATTTAGTACAACACAGTTCAAAGGCTGTAAGCAGACATAATTGATTTGGGCCCCGGGTTTTATAGTTGCTTGCATGGGATTTGAGTTTTAAATTAGAAGAATTTTTTTATCTTGAAACTGCTTTGAAATAAAGAAAATGAAGTTTTCAATAAATTATAAATTGTTCACATTAATCATTTTTTGTATAGGCCTACAGAGTTAACATATTAGTAGGAATACCTATAATCTCTTGGATCCCTAATATTAAACCTGATATTAAACGCGTCATGGCATCAGGCGCAGCGCCACCATGGGAGCTAGGGGGTGGACCATATCCTCCCCAGTTTTTGTAATATCCCCCCCACTGGGGTTCGTGTCCCCCCTAGGGGGGGGAGGGGAGACACGAACCGATCCAAGGAGGGACACATTATGAAATTTTATGTTGAAAGTCAGTCAAAAATGTTAAAAAAGGTCGTATCACTTTCGAAGTGGACATGTGTGAAATAATAATTTAGTATTTAAAAAATAATAAAAAATGTCATCACTTTCGAGTCAATGTTCACATTGTTCAATATTCAGTGTGATCCCCCTATAGCGGGTGGGTCAAGCTGATTTTTGACCCCCCCCCAGTCTTAAATTCGTGGCGCCGGGCCTGCATGGCATATATCTGTATAATAATATAGCGATAGTGAATTAAACTTCAAATGATGATTGTACGTTTTTCTTAGGCCTATATCACTAGTAACTTGCACTTGCATGCTTATCTCGTTCTAACTGAAAGTACAGTAATATTGTTGTTACTTTTTCCAAATTTGTTCTATAGTTATCATTTTGTAGAGAATGTTTACTATAGCACTGACGTCAGCCTGAACTTAAGTCACAATTTACACACGGACTTAAATCAAGGACTTTTGCAAGCTGTCCAAAGCCAAGGATCTCAGAACAATCCAAGACCTAAGCATAAGGCTTAAAATGCAAATAATAGTATTTTACAATTTCTTCTAATGGACGTTTAAACGTTTGTGCGCTAGTGAGAACGAAGATAGTAGTAACCCTTTTCGTGGTTACTACTATCTGTAACTGCATGCATGGTTGTTATAAGCATGCGCATACTTGTAGTACTTTTGCTGCAAATATAGAAAGCGTGCTGTTTGTCTGACTTTCGCATGCGGCGCATCTAGGTCCGAAACCAAAGCGTCGGCTACATCTTCCACCAATTCTCTAAGGAATGGCAACGCGTGGTTGAAATATAAAATTTAATACGGAGGCACTAAATTAAAGAATCTCGCTAAACTTTCGTCATAAAAATCATGATGCAGTAATTGACAAGAAATATACACGTGCCTATATAATAACATAATATAATAACTAGCTATTACCTTAATAGTAAGGTATTCAATACTGTAGGCCTAGAGTTTAAAATCTCGGTATGAGGCGCTCGATGTGTTGTATCGTGATTATTGTATTGTATAGTTCACGTACGCAAACTGCATATTTTGCAATATAAAGTTTGAGAAGCGTTTTGTAAAGTTATTTAATGACTTTTCACTTTGTTTGAAATTATTCTAAAAACTACATGAATAAAATAAAAATATTAACAGTAGGCCTAGTATTTTGCTAATTAAGAATCGTTACGAATCAATTACTAATAATAGCAATAAATTAAAGAAATGTTATTTTTCTCATAGCCTATGTCAGTTTAGTCATTCGCATATATAGGCCTGCACTTTTGTTCGGTCTATTGACATTTTCTGTTTTGCCCTACTATTATAATCATTACGGGAAGGTAGGCCTATACCAACAGTGTTCGCGATTTTTACTTCACTATTATAGCTTTAATTTTGATTGAGAGCCAATAGGATAATAGCTTCTACGTTTAAATGTTTGGTCCCGACGGAGAAAACGAGACGATACAAACTTTTGGCTATGTTAATTTTAAACTTTCTATTCTGAAAAATGGGTGGGTGCATTCCCTCCGAGATCTTCTGGATTGAAGTCTTTGCTGAAGGCTGTTGGAAAATATCATTACGAGTTGATGGAAGGCCTGTAGCAGTAAGTAGGCTACTTTTACACACAGCTAGAAGTGTAAGGGCTAATCATGTCTATCACTGACTAGACTTATTGCTTTCTCTAGAATCCAAGTGCAGAGCTGCTGCAACAGTAAGCTGGAACTAATTTGTACTTTAATAATATTATTATATTTGTAGATACTTGAATATTTTCACAGAAATTGGGTTTAACGCTCTTAATTATTCTGAATGCTTCTATATATCTTTGCTATGCTGAAGATACTATTGTGATAAAGTTTGCATCATGCGCTAAGACGTATAAAGGTATTGATGAAGAGAGTGTAGGAGGCAATTATTTATATACTCTCTTGCTATATATAATATTGTACGCCTTTCTTCAAAAACAAAAGGGCTTTTTATTTTTGCTGTTGGCTATATCCAAATAGGCTATAGTATACTACACGCAATGTATATATAGTTGAAGAAAATATGCGTACTTTAACTTAAAGCCTAGTTATCATAAATTATTTATTTACTTTTAGAATCCATTGACAGTAAGATATTATTGTATAATAACGACATGTTGTTACGAGATATGGCCATCGTTGATTTTGTGTATATCTGACTTGTGATTTTGAGTTGATCATGGTGCATTACATTATAAGTTAAACATGTTAAAATTATAAAATATATCGTTTAAGTTGGGCTTTACAGTAGATTATATCAATTTTGTGAATAGATAACAATGATATATTATATAAGTTGTGAATATTCTTGGATTATTGATTAGTTTGCTGTCTTATTACAAATGCATTTTGTCATAGAGTAGTTGAGTTTACTTAAAATTAACTTTTTTCTAAGTCTTGTTTGATTTATTAAATTACTAATATTAGTCCACACACTTGGCGATTTGACTTCCTGACACAATGGCGGCAGCTGCCGAGAGCCGTCCAGGCGGGGGTCAGTTTGTGTGCAGTGTGGAAGACTTGCAAGACTTGATGACGTATAGAGGCCCTGATGGTGTACAGCGCATTGGACAGCTGCACGGTACAGCAGAAGAGTTATGTAAGAAACTGCAGACTCATCCAAATGAAGGTTTGTAACTTAATAGAGAAGTGAAAAAAGAATTAATGTATTCAACTTTGCATTGCTGAAAAAAAAGATTTAAGTTAATATTTTATTTGATTGACCTTCAGTATATTTTAATGTTGATTTTTGATCTGCAGCTAAATAGGCATTAATAGGTTTGGTTAATTTTAACACATTGATATATCAACCTCAGAGATATTTTGCTTCTTTCTTAACATTTTGTCAATATGAATAAATTGTTAATATTTTTTCGATACTGTGCAAATATAAGATCTTATTGCACTGAAGAGTGAGACTCCTTCTTACTCTAGATGCAAGATAAAAACAAGTATTCATATAAATGTAATTAGATTAGAGCAACGTTTGTTATTTCTTCTAGGTCTGAATGGTTCAGAAGATGATACAAAACGTCGCAAAGATTTTTATGGCTCAAATTTCATCCCCCCGGTACCACTCGTGTCCTTTCTGAGTTTTGTATGGGATGCTCTTCATGACAGAACTCTAATTATCCTCATCTGTGCAGCTATTCTGTCCCTAGGCCTCTCTTTTGTTCCTCCACCCAAACACAAGAGCTTCGGTAGGAAGTTAGGAATTTTGCGTGTGGAAAATTTCTTAATTTTATATTTTTGGATAATATGAATAAAATCCAGTTGTTTAACAATGTTTTTAAACAGTTTTGTTTTTCAGAATATTTCTGAGAAATAAAAATGAACTTAATTATAAATCAGTTTAATGAAACCCAGCACCCCTGGTATCATTTTGTTTAAATATCTATTATATTTTAATAAATAAATCTTAATTCATCATAAATGAAATCACATCATACATATAATGAAGGCCTAGGCTTATACAAGATCAAAAATTGAATTGTTAGATATATTTGGACATTACATGAAAACTTATGATGAAAGTAATTGAAAATTATATGCTGGTAAAATCTTATAAATGCATAAATATTTGAAAATTAATTTAGTGTCAGCATATATGACAATATATTAGATTGCTGTTTCATTAGATAGGGCATTGTGATATGTTTGTTCTTATTTGTGATATGTGTGTTCTTATTTGACCTAACTACTATTAGCTTCTTTGTACTGATCAGACTCGTCAATTATTTTGATGATAGTGTACATTGTCTCGTCAAATGTCTTCCATGTCTAATGTGTTTCCATTAGTCATGTTCTAAAATCTATTTGTTTGTTTCAATGAATTTAAATGAATAGAACATCGTTTTTACATACATTAATTGCTATGGGTTGCGTGTTTAGGTCACGAGGACGAATCAGAATCAAAGGCTGGATGGATAGAAGGCGTGGCTATACTAGGCGCTGTGGCGGTGGTAGTGCTAGTGACAGCATTCAATAACTGGAGCAAACAGAAGCAGTTTAGAGGACTGCAGAGTAGGATAGAGCAGGAGCATAAGTTTGCGACAATAAGGCGATCTGAGGTCCTACAGATATCATTTAGAGAGCTGCTTGTGGGAGATATTTGTCTTGTTAAATATGGTCTGTTTACCTGGACTATCAATTACTTGAATTAAACGCTGACTTTTAATTTTATGATTCTACTTCAATCATTTAACCATTTGTTTTGCCTGAATTAAATTCAGTTTTTTTTTAATCATTTACTCCATTTACTAATTTCTTGGTTGCATTTTTAAAAATAATGCCACAATAAATGGCATTTAATAAATGGCCATCTAATATAATTTTTTTAATAGATTAAGAGCCTCAATAAATGGTTCAGTTGAATGAAGATAATAGGTGGCCCACCAAGCCATGTTAACCAAGGATGGGTGCAGTTTGCCCATCCTTTTTGTACATTATATGACAGAGTCCCAAGCCTGGCTTTATGTCTTTCTTATATATCTTCTTTGATATCTTCTTCATGGTCGTTTACTGGTGAAAGCAGGAAATGTATTCATCGCTATGTTGCATTGATTGCATTACGGCAATGCAATGTTGACGTTTTCACCACCTGGGGCAAAATCTGTCACGGATGCATTGCAGTGATGCAACTGTTGCATCTCGGGCCTGTAAGGTAATGGGAACATTCAGTTACAGCATGGCTTGCTCTCTACATATATCGCAATCTGAATCAACCATTAGAGAGACTTTTAACTTCACATTTTGTGATTTGTATCCAGCTATGTAAAGTAATCTAGTAATTAAGTTATGATACTTTTGCAATGATGCTCATGACGTTGCAGGCGATCTACTACCTGCCGATGGTATCATTATACAGAGCAATGATTTGAAGGTAGACGAGAGTTCATTGACTGGTGAGTCGGATCATGTTAAAAAAGGAGAAAACACTGACCCCATGTTACTCTCAGGTCTTTAGTATTTAATTTTTATTTTAATAGTTTTGGTTGTAGTTAAAATTGAAATTGTAAGTATTGCGATGTTAAATTTAAATTTTAACTTACTTACATTTAAAATTTAACTTTAGTTAATGCTATTTATTATGTAAAATTTTATGTTGTTTAATTTTTTAATCAAGAGATTCTTGTTTTTTAAACAATTTTAAATTGTGATATTTATTTTAGCTATTAATATTTTTTTGGGCTAGATGTGACTAGTATTTGTTTTATTATTGAAATTGTTAAATATGGTTGATAAAGGTTAAATTTTTAGGTTAAATTTTTTATTTAATTAATGAGGGCTCTTCGTAGATGTTATCTGAAAGTAGATTCAGAAAGGTCTTAGGGAATCTTTTTAGCATGAATAAAGCTGTAACTTGTTTTTTATTAAACATCGACATAGTTTTATTTATCTTGAATATATGTTAAATTGATTTTTGATTTAAATTGATCTTTTATTTAGTGTATGAACAATCTGTAAACTCTTTATTACAAAGATCATGCATCATGCATTCAATATATGAATATATACACTAGTTATATAAATGTCTTCCATCCAGAGAATAACACAAATAAAAGCAGTATCTAGTAATAACAATTAAACCCCCAAATATCAAAGTTTGGTAGATTTGAAAGTTCAATAGGCCTAGATTTAATAAAGTTTTGATTTTTGTTACTACATTTAGGAACACATGTGATGGAGGGAAGTGGAAAGATGCTAGTGGTAGCAGTGGGTGTGCATTCACAGGCTGGGATCATCTTTACTCTACTTGGAGCAACATTAGAAGAACAAAAATCTAAGGGTATAGCACTCCTGCTCTTTGTTCTTATGACTCAATGTTATTTCAATATATTGCATTTCAATATATTTTAATTGGATTGATCTCCAGTTTTTTGCTTATTTTTGTTGCTTAATGGAATAGCAGCACAGAAGACAATATGTTCTTTAGTTTAGTAGTTGCATGTTTGATATTTTCTTGTTACTAGCTATAATATTTCTTTTAAATTTAACATAAAGTTTTCTAGTTGCTGTAGTGTAAATAATGCTAAGTTGGCTGACACGATTGTAAGTTTTATCATTTTTTTTATAATTCATAACTATGTCTTATTTTTTTTATCTTTTTAATATGAATTGATAATTCCTGATGAGTTGTTACAAAACAATTGACAAGTCATTTTTTAAATTTGTTAAATCCATGAACTGCAATTGTCAATCTTCATATCAGAATCATCATCAGTGGATGTTAATTAGTTCTTAAATTACAACATTTTATTTTATTTTACTTCTAACATAAGGGCACTGCTGCATAGGGCACTAGCTGTACACCAGTACTAGCTGCACATTGAAAACAAATTTGTAAGTTTTTAATGTTGTCATTCAATATTTTATAAGTCATGCTGTTGCTATATAGGAAAAAAGAGCAAGAAGCTTTCACTGAGTAACGCTGGAGCAAAGATAGATGGAGCAGATAAGAAAGCTCCATTGGCTGAGATGGAAGATATTAAGATGAAAGATGTCAGTACTGATAAACGTGAAGTACGTCCCTCTGTCTCTCTGTCTGTGTATCTGCTCGTATGCTTATCTCTGCCCATGTTTGTTTATTTGGATCTCTGTCAATTTTTTGCATTGATTTTGCTTTTAAGCTACGTAGAACATTTGTTCGATTCAACGTGTAGTATACAATAATTATGTCACTAACTTGCTGCACTTTTAGCAAGGTGCATAATTTGACACAACTTCTATTTGTATGTTACTTTCAGACAGACTTCTAAACTTTAAGCTTAATTTTGTTTTTTAATGTATGTAATTCTAAAAGTATGCAGTGTGTTTAAATGTTCAAGCATTGTTGCAAAAGTTATTTGATATTTTCAATAATGGGAGAGATTTCTGTCATTTATTCTGTTTTAAGCTCCTCCCCTTGCTCTCCCATCTTCTATGCTGCGTGCTTCCCATGTTTATGCTTTGTGCTTAATAATTGTCTGTATTTGTGCATCAATTACGGAACCAAGTATAACAAATTTGACATAAATGCATGTCAAACATCCCGTCCTCGACAGTTTAATTCTATTACATCTTTATTCTAAAAATGATACTGAAGCATTTAATTGAATACATTTGTAGTCAATAGTTGACCCAGAGTTGAAGCAATTTAAAAGTGGCAGTGCAGATAAGTCAGTCTTACAAGCTAAGCTATCTAAACTTACCATGCAAATAGGATTTATAGGTAAATAGAAATTTTATATTTACTTTTATTATTATTATAATCATCATAATCGTCAATCATCCAAAACTTTTAGAAAATTAAGAGAATACTCAAATAATAGTGTAATATATAAATTCAAATTTTAATTGCTACATTTTTCAAATAAACTAACATATCTAATGCACAGAGTTCGTATTCAAATTGCTCAATTTTCTAAATAAGTAACTAATTTTTCTTTGCACAAAATAGTTTTATTATTCATCAATATACTGTATTTCAGTTTTAACATTTTTAAATTTTATTGTCACTACCATGTACGATAATTATTAATTGAATACCTGTTTATTATGTTACAAATTTTATTTCAGTTTAGAGTGTTTCTTTGTCTTCTCTAGGTATTGCGATTGCTGTATTGACAGTACTAATAATGATAATAAGAGTGTCGATTGATGAGTTTGTGATAGCTGGCAAAGAGTGGGAGATAGGCTACCTGCAGTTGTACGTCAGAATCTTCATCATTGGTGTCACTGTGCTCGTCGTAGCTGTTCCAGAAGGTCTGCCTCTTGCTGTCACTCTTGCTCTATTGTACTCCGTGCGCGTAAGTTGCTCTCATTACTTGCTTTTTTATGTGGTAGTGACTAAATATTGAATGTAAATTATATTTGTCATTACCTTTTAGTTTTTTAGATATGTTTCGCCATGCTGGCATTTTTTTATTTAAATGTTGCAAATTTGATCAATTCTTCAATTTACAAATAAATAAGATAAATAATTGAATAAATTTCCTGGGACATTCCACAAAGACAGTTTTTTAGATGAAAACATTTTTAACATAAGGACCAAAATAACTTTGGCAATAGATTATAGATGTTTACAGGCCCGTAGCAAGGGTGATGCGAGCGGTGCAGTTGCACAGGGCGCACATCCGCAGGGGGCGCAAAATCGGGATGTAAATTTTTTAAATGTTAGCAACAAAGTATATAAATTACAAAAAAATGTGGAGGCGTGCATATGGTTGTGGAGTTCACTGAACGAACTTTAGTTTGATCCTTCACTCCACAAATCAGACTGAGGCTTGAACAGAATGCGCACCTTGCGTTATCAGCTGCATTGCAGCAGTCGCACAGAGGGTGAATTGCACGAAAAACGACTCTGGGTCCCTAACTAGATTTACCATTACTGGTCAGACTGGTCCAGTAGTGTGCCTTCGCACAAACAACTAATGAAAATACTAATGAAAGTACTGAGCGTTTCCTTGAAAGGCTACAGTAAGACGCGTTGGTCTGCCAGAATGGCGGCAGTTTCCCCACTGCATACACAAATTGAACGTGTTTTTCATGTTTTGAATGACCTCATCAATGACTCAAGTTATAATGCTGAAACGGTGGCAGGATCGAGGAGAGACCTTGTGAAACAAATTGATTTGTCATTCCTTTGTGTGCTTGATCTTTGGTGCCAAATTCTAACTTTGATTGATAGAGATAACCATAGCTTGCAGTCACAGAATATATCTGTTGATGCAACTTCCAAGCTTGTACATGGCTTAGTGGCTTCCATACACAATCTGCGAGACAAAGGGACAGAACATATAATTCCAATACTAAAGACAAAGCTAAACAACATGGAATTCAAGCAGACTTTGCAGATAAGAGAAAAAGAAAAGCAAAACGTATGAGTTTTGAAAAAGGTGAGGATAAGAGTCATTTAATGACGCCTGAGAAAGATTTAGAGCAACAAAGCAAAACATTTTTCGACAGCATTCTCATGCAACTACAATGGTGTTTTGAGACAATGTTAAGAGTTTCATCAGATTTTGAACTTTTGAGTGGAAATTCTCTTTCAATTCTTTCCGTGCAATAACTCAAAAAATGTGCAGCTGATTTGGCACAGACTTACATTGGCGATCTTGATGTTGTGGAATTTATGTCAGAAATTGAAAGTTTCAAGTTTCAAGCCAATTCGGTGATGGACAATTTAAAAATTTCCAATCCAATTGACACTTATTCACAATTATTCCTTGATGGATATTTACCCAAATATTGAAATTGCACTCAGAATTTTTTTATCCATTCCTGTAACGGTTGCCTCATGTGAGAGGAGTTTTAGCAAACTGAAATTGGTAAAAAATTATTTGTGATCGACCATAGGACAGGAACGTTTGACAAGTTTATCAATTATATCAATTGAAAATGATTTGGCAAATTCCTTGAACTATGACAACATTGTTGACAATTTTGCATCGCAAAAGCAAGCAAAGTTTATTTTAAATAAGCTTGAATAGGCTGCTGGTAGTTTTTAAACTTATAAGTTTATTACCTAGTTGCGGTCCTGTGGATATAAATAACAGTTTCATTTTGTAATAATAATATACAGTATAGGG
>JAQIXG010005964.1:0-10844 GCA_034700105.1 Oconnorella tubifera
TATATTGTATTGATAGTTTTGTAGATTTTGAATGGTTCATCAGGCTCGAATTTTAAATATAAAGTCTCTGTTGTAGATTAATACAACTTCTCAAAGCATTTTACGATAGATAACAAATTGATTGCCTTAGTCAGGCATTATAAATTTACTAATGGGTTAAATTCTATATAAATTTAGCACCTAACAAATTGTATCAAATTTTATATAATTTTATTTTTTGATTTCCGGTGTATAGTTATTAAAGACGGACAATGGGACAGTTTGGAGACAGGCTCAAGTGGAGACTGCGCCTTTCTATACAAGCAAGGAAGTAGATCATCTCATTAAAGAAACTGAAGTAAGTCAAAACGTATTCTACTTTAAGCAGTTGATATATAAATATTCATTAAAGAATTCATCCATATTTGCTTGTCAGTTAGTTTTAGCAAAATATTTAATGACAGAAAATCAATATTAATACAACATGAGTATATCAATTATATAAAATCAATATTATAAAATAAAACTGTGTGTTTGTGAATGAATTGTTTTCTGCGCATTATACATCAGTAAATGAATTGATGATACCCACCCCTTTTATTGAGACATGTCACATATATATATTTGTTATATTGTTTTTATGATATATATTTTAAAGTTTTAGTAAGCATTTTTGATTAGAATTATTCTTCATTTTGTGGCTACAATATTTAGAATATCTTTACTCAACAACTAGAATCAGGAGACAGACAGAAAGCCATGAAAAGACTTCGCGTTCCACCTCTCAGTGAAAAGGCTAGCATTTAATTTTTATTGCATAATTATTTTTATTATAAAATATCTGCTAGATATTGGGGAGTAGTTAATGTTAACGTATCCTGTAAAATGAAATTAGAGTTATCTTGACTCTTGTTTTTGTAATTGCACATTTTTTACTTATACGCAACAATTACTGTAATCCTTACATCTTTTATGAACTTTATTTACTGAAAGACTGATGTTAGAATATATAAAGAAATAGAAATAAAATTAATAAAATATATAAATCAAATTGTATCTATATTTTTACATAATAGTCAAATAGACGATACCAATATGAAATACAACCTAATTAAGAAAATAAAGAAAATTATTATATATATTGGCAATCAATGCATTTAAAAACTAAATGAAATTTGTTACAATACTGATTATAGTATGAATTTAAAGACATGCCATTCTATTAAAAAATTATTTAAATTTTAAAATTATCATTTGCAATTTTTATTAATTATTTTCAATTATTTTAGCAACATGCGTGGACAACATTCAGAGTTGGTATATTTGCTGGAATATTTCTTGTTCTTGCTCTCATCATCATACTTGCGGGTATTTCTTCTTCATACATTATTTCATATGTTTTTACAATGTTGTAGCTGCATTGAAAATTATATAGAACCTGGGTTTAAATTTCTATCTGATGTTTTGAAAGGCACTCCGACAAATTTACCTCGATTACATTAACCCGAAAAATCATTTAGTAAATCGTCAATTCACTTAGTAACTATAACTCGAACAAATCATAAACTTTAACCGAAATCTAATCTTAGCCATAACTTCAATCTTAAGCTTAACCCTAACTCCAATCCTCTAAGAGTCAGGGTCGTTTTGTTGGGGCTGATTTATCGGGTACGTTTTTGAAAATGTTAAAATTGATAATATAATGAAAGTAATATTATCAATTTATATCTTATACTCCAGTTGTCTTATGTAGCTGCTTATTGTGCTGTATGCATTCATAACTAATTTTTCTAATCATATTGTATAATCAGTTTTGTTTATATAGTAAATGGTCTTTATTTCATATATATTTTTATGTTAATCTAGATATAAGTAGCGTCATTTTTCTATAAATCATTTGTCATTTTTGATAAAATAAAAGAATGATAATTATTACTTTCTAATTTCTTTCTTTTAGCTGTTTTGCTAAACACAAAAAAAAAGTTTTGTTTTTAGCTGTTTTTAGCTTAGCTGTTTTTAGTTTAGCTGTTTTTATTTTGTTTAGCCGTTTTAACGGCTGATAAGCATGAAAAAGATTGGCAACCAGCACTGCGCATGTATCGCGGTGTGTTCTTAGTTATACTCATTATTTTCTTTCTTGGAGTCAACACTTATGGTTGGAGGGCTTCTGGTGTTAATCATATTCTCATCTTTGAACTCGATCCAAGGCATCATCTTATGCATCAACAGTTTCTAGAGGTCTGATGTTGCTGCATTCACTTTGAGTCTTTTTCAATCACATTTTTAACTGTTTTTAAATATTTAAATATTTAACTCTTTTTAAATATTGCAAATATTTCATTTTAGTAAAGACGTTTGTAATTATCCTGTTATTTTGTTCTAAGGAAAAAAATGGATACTAGTTTTCTAAGAACTTGTTCTGTTATTTTAAAAGAGTAACACATTATTGAGTGTACTTTGTTAGGTGGTTTTTGTCATTTAATTTCTAAGCATCTAGTTAATGGTCTGTCACTAAATGATAATATATACTTAAAATTAGAATTTATAAAATATGTATCGAAACTCAATTCTTTAAAACTAACAGAATTATTACAAGTAGTAATTAATTTAATAGCGTGTTTTTTCTAGATTTAAAATAATTCAATGATTTTAATTAGTTATTTTATTTGAAATGATTTTTGTACAGTTTTTGTGGTCTCTACAGACAAATTCCAGACAGAAATTCATAATCAAAGTTATAAATTTTCTTTCAGTTGGCTGGCTTTTTGGCAGTTACATGGAGTATTAGTGTTTTAGCGTATTTGTTTGGTAATTATATTCACATTCATCCTTTCTCTCATCCTCTCTGTCTCGTTGGATTCTGTCTTCTCTATCTTCTCAATCCATTCAGGATTCTTCATTTCAAAGCAAGATGGTGGCTGCTTAGGGTTCTTGTAAGTTTTTTACGGATCAATTATAGATTAGGAACTGGACAATCTCAAAGGAAAAGCATTAGTAGACAGTGCTTTGTAATTTAAGTTTAACTTCGTAGATTGCAATATTATATATAAACAATATTTCAGACATAGCTTCAAATTTAAGTGCCTTACTAAATGGTGCAGCAAGTTAGAAATATAGTGACTTTTTCATAGGAATTTAATCCGGACTTGGTGCATTCGAGTCCGATTCACTAACTACTTTGTTAATGGCCCTTGACAATATTCTCTAGATTGTTAAGATATTATAACTTAAACAGTTGACAAAACAATTTGTTGCATTACAATTTCTTCAACTTGTCTATATCGTTTAACACTGCAATGTTTTGTGTAATATTTAGTTTCGTATAATAACTTCTCCATTTCATTACGTTGGCTTTGCTGACTTTTGGTTGGCCGATCAGCTCAACAGTCTCACAACTGTGTTGCTGGACTTTGAATATCTCATCTGTTTCTACGCAATAGAGGTTGATTGGCACGGAGAAAATAGTTAGTTTTAATATTTATTTATTGTTAGTTTCTCATTTTCAAATATTGCACTAAATTTTTATATCATTTTACAAAATAATCGAATTAGTAATTGTCAGGTTAGTTGCCTTAGATGAGTCGTATTGCTACTATGATATTAAGGTTAGAATTATGTCTGGGTTTAGCGTTGGAGTAAGGGCTAGGGTTAGAGTGATGGTTAGGGATCGGGTAAACCAAAGGCATAGTGTCAAAGGTGACCAGACAATTCAGAGCAGGACATTTTAGAGCGGATAATTTTTATTGAAGTTAGAATTAAACTAAATTATTGGGATTATGGATTAACTTAATTCAAACCCTAATAATTTTTTAACACTAACCCTAATGAAAATTGTTTACTTCGAATTGTTCTGCTCTGAATTGTCCAAGAACCAGTGTCGTAGGCCAAAAGTTTGCAGACGAATTGTTGCTGCATTGATTAGAACTGTGAATCTTTTGTGTTGAATTAGGTGAGAACTTGAACAATTAAAGATTAAAACTATCCCATTAGCGAATATGGAATATTTTGTATCCACTAGGACCGTCTGTCTGTGGGGGGGTGACCTATGGCATCAGACCTCTCGTTGCTTGTCTGCCATCTTGGTTTCGTGTCGCGCAATGTTTGCGTCGCTTCAGAGACACGCGTCAAGTGTTTCCACATTTAGTGAACGCTGGAAAATACGCGACTACTTTCCTGGTTGTCATTTTTTCTACGCTAAATAGTGTCTATAAAGGTTAGTATTTGCTTTATGCTTTCTTGTATTAGCTTGTTTGTTTGTTATTTAGTGTCACATAAGCCCTAAAAGGTTAATTTATAAACTGGGTGTGCATAAATCATTGATTTATCTCTTAATGCAGAATATTGTGTATATTACGAGATGAAAATTTAGTGTGTTGTTTCTTGATTAAATAAAAGAGAGTTATTAATTATGTGGGCTAGATTAAAAAAAATAAAACAATAAAATTGAAAATGAAAATACAATGAAAATAGATTTTCATTGATATTTATCAATGCTTATTGGCAAAGCATCGGACTCAAACCTGACTTGTTCAGTTCAGTTTCTGTTAATGCTCACTATTGAAGCAGCCTGTAGTAAGACTGCATCAATAACATTACATAGCATTACATAATGCAATAATGCAATGTTATACTGTTTAAAAAATGTAAATATTTAATATTTTTCAAGTGAGAGTAATTCTAGACACATAGGTCTTTCATTTCTCTTTGCAGGCATTTTATATAGAACTTCTTTCTCTTTAATTCTATTATATTTAATTTCTATTTAATTACTATATTTAATTATCTAATTAATTATTCAATCGATTAATTATTAATTATATTAATTATTAAACAATTTAATCAATTATTTAATAATTATCTATTTAATTATTATGTTTAATTATCTATTTACGTATTTAATCTATTTAATTATATTATAATCCTTAAAGGACAATACGGAGTGGATGCCGTACAGAACAATACTTTCTTTTATCTTTGGATCATATCTGCGTTTGCCAGCACATGTTATACGTACACATGGGACATCAAGATGGATTGGGGATTGTTTGATAGAAATGCCGGAGAAAATAGATTCCTGCGTGAAGAGATTGTGTATCCTCATAAGGTCTTTATTTATTTCGCGTTATTCTACTAATTCAAAATCTTTATTGTGTTATTGATAATTTTTTTTATGTTATTTATAATATCTTAGTATTATAAGTTATATTTTACTTGTTCTAATACTCTGTGATTTTTTTATGCTTTTTTCTTTGAAACTTTATATTATTTACACTTATACTTTTGTTTTTGGTAAAGTTTTCATATCAAATAATTGTGTTTAATATTGAACAAAATGCCAGTTTAAGCAGAGGCTAAATTGTAGTAGAAAGCAATATGTGATTTGTTGTATTTGGTTATATTGTAGTTGTTATTGTGCAATTATTCTAGACGTAAATCTTTTTCAGGGCTACTATTATTTTGCAATCATAGAAGATTTAGTATTGAGGTTTGCTTGGACTATCACAGTGACTATTGGTGAGGAAGAGATCATTAATTCTGAAGTTCTGCGAACTGTTGTTGCATCTCTGGAAGTTTTTAGGTAAATACGATTGTAATGATTCTTTCTTTTGTGATTATAACGAATGATTTATAGTTTACTGTTTTGTATATTTTGTATTTATATTTACTATTTGGTAATACAATTTGAATTCAGTTAAATTAATAAAAGCAACAGGCTTATAATAAGAACTTGTAGTATTTGTACAATATTAGTGTCAGCAAGCAATAATAATACAAGACAATTAATTTATAAATTATTGTATAAATTTCAAAAAGATTGACTTAATTCTACAGAGATTTGTTTAAATTTTACTATCTTTGCAAGTTCAGATTATAAGCTTGTTTCTATTATTAAATAATTTGAATTAAATTGATTGTATTATATAATACTTTTCAAGTTTGTTTGCTTTATCAATTTGGCATTTATTCTTTAGCTTATAACACTTTTCATTCTGTGTACTCCATCGAATACACTGCTAAACTTTCTATTTACTCATGACATTGATAATTAAATATGTAATTTATAGTTTAATTAAAAACTTATTTTCTGCTCACAATGCTAACTTTTTGAATTTTATAACTGTAATATAAAAATTTATGTATTAATAATTTATTTTAATTAAAAGGCACATAGGTCTTGATTTCTATTCGCAGGCGTTTTATATGGAACTACTTTCGATTGGAGAATGAACATTTGAACAACTGTGGTCAGTTTCGCGCGGTGCGGGATATATCCATTGCTCCGATGAATGCCAATGACCAGGCTTTACTTGAACAGATGATGGATGAAGAGGATGGTGTCACTAACAGGCGGACATCTAGGTTCATTTTAACTTCCTGTTTCATTAAATCTACTTTCTGTTTCATTTAGTGAGGAATGATTTTTCATAAGTATTTCAAATGCTCAGGAGTTTTTAAGCTATTACTGTTGCTGATAAGGATAAATGCAGTTACTTTGATGTAAGTAATGAACACATGGCGTCTACTGTTTCATAGAACTTGTCATTCTTTCCCAGTCATCACTGATTCTCATTCACTGATCCTGAAGAATTAGAAATATAATAAACTATGAAAGTTTTTTTTATTGAATATTGATCAGAAGTCATAATTATATTAATTTTATTAATGTTGTAGTTAGTAATGTTATATTTCTTAATTACCATTTGCTGTTGTAGGAAAGCCGATAAAAAGTCACTACTGATAAATGAAGATTAAAATTCAGGCCTTGCAGTAGTTTGATAAAAGTTATTTCTACATGCAGTATCTGGCTTTATCATAAATATAAATAGTTAAATCTTAATTTATTACAAAGATGTTGTAATATATGAACTGATATGTTATCATACAAAATGTTATGCTTGGATCTTTTAAATATCTCAGTTTTATAATGTTTTTAGATTGTGCAAGGATAGTTGCATTTAAATACTATTTTAATAATGTTATAATTTTTAGAAACATTATGTTTGTTGTGAAGTACAAATCTATAGATCTGAAGTTTTATTCTCAATGTATCTAAAACTACAGCGCCTTGCTGCACCCTTTAATAAGGTTTTATGCCCATGTATTTGATATCATCTCTTTCATGTTCATGAACAAAGAAATATTGAATGATTTTGTGCTTAATGTAAATTAATGGACTAGTGCTTTTTTATGAAGGGCATTCATATACTGTATCTGTCTCATTTTGTGTATTGTTCTCAACACTTTTATCACTTTTGTCTTCATCCAGATGATCTAAAGTTACATAAAATATCATGACATGTTTATTCATGAACAGTTTAGATAAAATATATAATTTTGTAGTGGCGATACTAGTATTTTATTAAACTGATCTTTTTTGTAAGTTTATTTTCCTCTCAGTTGTTTATGAACAGTGAACATTAGGATTTATACTTTCATTAACATGCAATGATTTTGATGAATACACCCTCCGTGATATTATATTAAAGCATTTATTAATCATTTTATAGTTATAATTGAATAGATATAATATTTATAAACTATTTATATCATTTTGTTGAAGTGTCTTGATCTACGTTGAAGTTTTACTGCTGGAATGCATTATATTACTTAGGACTGTAACTCATTTTTTAATTATGGTAATCTTTATGTGAATATGTATTTCTATATCAATATTTTCTTGAACATTATACAGCAACAGTTGAATATAAGTATTGAAAGATCTGCGGATTTTATTTGTCTGCGAAGTGTTGTAGCAATTATAAAAACTATTTATTTTTGTTTTTTTAGAGCAGCTAATAATGTATTTTTTGTTAAATAAATAACAGAAAGCTATGTAAACTAATTTAATTTATTTTTCATGTATATATTACTGTAATCAGAATGTACTTACTGAGTTTTCATTGCATGTTTGTATTCTTATACTTTTACGTTGATAATATGCTTGCTGTAATCTGTATATGTTGATATATGTTTTTACTGTATATAATATATGCTATCATAACAATGTATATAAGTACCGGTAATATTATCTTTATATGTTAGTTTAAATAAGTATGTACATATCAGGTTAATATTGCATATTCAGCGGCTATTTATATGCTTGACTTATAATATTCTTGTAATATACTTTGCAAAATATTTTTATTGTTGTAGTTAAGCTTCTTGTTCTCTAACTCTAATTATGTAGATACTCATATTTTAAATTTGGTGTGAAATGAGCTTTATTGTTATGTCTGACTCTAATGTGTTACTATATTGTATTATATTACCATATTCTAATGCATTACTATATTGTAATTGCCATATAGAATTCATAATCATTGATTCAGTTTAAAGTTCTTTAATACATGTTCAAATAAGATTAAGCAAGAAAATATTTTAAAAAATGTCAAAAATTAGGCCTATTAAAATTAATTAATTTATAGATAAATAAATGTTTCAACTAAAATATTAATTAAATTTGGATCGTTTGTGTTTATATTTGACAAATATAATACGATATTATATAATCATATTATATTATTAATTTAATATTAGTTCTTCTTTATATGTTTTTTTTGCGCTGTGATTTTTAATATTTATTTTCGTAATTATTTATTTCAGTTATATAGGAGTATAAGAACTGCCATCTCGTATAAAATATGTCGACTGTCAAAGCAAAGTATCATATTCATCAGCTGGATCTTTTAAATATTTTCTTCTACGCTGTAAATATTGAATAAAAAATTTACAAGATGCTAAACTACAACTTGAAACAACGCGAAATCATTTATGCTAAAAATCGTTTTTCTTCAGAAGTTTAGAGCATTTTGAATAATTCTAGAAATACACAGAGAGAGATCTTAATTATTACAAGGACATAATGAAATGGAACCATGTTATCAATGTACTTCGATCTCTCTCTTTTTTGTGCAATAAATATTATTTCTTGGCGATAGCTTATTTATTTATTGCTTTACGTTTCATTACCACTGAAGAGCATTTAGTGATACATTATGAACTGGATGTGCAGAACAAACGATGATTTTATGCTTGACTCTTAACATTGTGCACTGATTATAAGTTGTCTTTAGGAATGATACGAATATAGACCTCGAGTCAATTTTTGTTCTGAAGTAACTATGGTACGATGTTGAATAACTCATATTTGACAAAAATCTTTAACATGATCTCGGTTGCAACGTGTATTGTAGGTTATCTTTTTCTATGTATCGTTAACAGATAAATTGTAATAACTTTGTTATATTATAATATATAGATTAGATTCATTTAATGGGTTTTTTTATAGGTGAACATAAAATTTTACATTTAAGTTCAATTGGATATTACTGAAATAATACTCAGTACAATGATCGCATTGTACAATACAATTATTGCTTCTTTAGTTGTTGATTTAAAATTTACAATAGTAGAATTTTTATTTTGTTAAATCTCTAGGCTCAGCCATATGATCTATTTCCTGTATCATAATTATATCACAGAAGAAATTTGAATGCAATGATACTGTGTTTATGGATCATTAATAATGTGCAATGTTAACTATTATTAGTAGGCTTAATACTTAAATCGTGTACTGATATAGTAATATTCAATTCTATAGTATGGGATTAATTTAAAAAGTTATTATAGTTTTCTTTTAAATTATTCAATATAATTAATGATTTTTTTAATTAAATACGTAATATTTCAGTGAATCGAAATGTTGCTTCTTAACTTAATTCATTCATGTTTGTTATCGAGGACATGAAAAACCAAGGCCAAAGCCAAAACCTTATAAGCCAAGACCAAGGCCAAACCTAAGGGTTCAAGACCAAGATTTTCAATAAACTATCAGACTTCTTATTTAGAAGAAGTCTTGTTTCTTGTTCTACTTCATCTGTATCATCTAACACTTGCAATAATTTTGGCGCACAGTCGACAGAAACTGTCGTTCTCTTATGCCATAAATTAACCCAACTGCCAATTGCATCTGTTGACCAGAGTACTCAAACTGTTGGGCCTTGTCACTGCATTGGCAGCGAGAACGTGATTTGTAATAATACCAAAGATGTCACATTAAGTTTGATGAGGAATTAATAATTAAATCCGAGCCTATATAGATACAATATAGATATAAGCATATTCCGTGGGAACTCGTAAACGTGGGGCATTAAAGGGGACATGATAGCATTAGTGTTTTTTGCTTGATCTAAAATTATTGTTTGTATTCTAGAATAATAATCACGATAAGGATATGCATATGAACAGCCACAATCTCACAATATATTAATATAAACAAAATAGTGACATTATGGAAATATTATATAATAGGCCTACAACTACAACATAAATTGATACTAGTTTGTAATATCAAGTGTTATGTATCTCTAATTATACAATCAATTTAGGTTATGTTCAGTTTAGCTTCATGTATATTATACGAATGATGTCTCAGACGTAGCTGTCAATTTAAGCACCTTACTAAAGGCTGCAGCAAGTTAGCAAAATAGTGAACTATGCCGGATTCGGACCGGAACCTATCGTGTCTGAGGTCAGCGCTCTAACCAGTGGCGGATCCAAGTTATCCAGTAGGGCAGGACTATTTAATTATATTGTAACGAAAATGACAGTCTCTCTCTCCTAAGATTTGAATCCTCTTATGTTTAAATATGATCAACACTATTTCCATTAATATTCATTTAATTTATATTGAAATTCTCAGATATTATTATTATCAAAGTAATAATGGTAATAATGGTCCATGTTAAATTCTCATAGGGTCATTTTGATGATTCAAATTGCTATAACTTTTTAATGCAACAAAATATTAAGATTCTGATCATTGAATATCACCACGTTGTCATTATCTTTCGTTTGATACATTA
>JAQIXG010005965.1:0-10843 GCA_034700105.1 Oconnorella tubifera
TGCAAAAGAATTATCATAGGCACTTGTGCATAGTGCATAAAACAACATTTGGCAAAATATTGCATTATTGTATTGAACTATATTTATCTGTTGACCTATTTTTTAAAAGTTGACCTAGATACGATGGCTGTGATTGGTTGACCTTTAACATTTTTACATACATTCAATACCGTGGGGTCAACGATGATCCCAGCTTAATTTATTATAGGAACTAGCACTAAATTGATGTAAAAACAAATGGAATAATAAATGTAGTTGGTAATAGCACATTGAGTTGTTTGCACACCCCTACAGTTTACGTAATCTTTTTACAGTTCTTTAAATTTTCATAACTGTCCTGCTTTAAAGTTCATAATTTGTATAATTAGCTATTCTATCTACACTAATAAACGACCAGAAGACTTAGTAGAAGCTATCCGTTAGTTAACACCAAAATAGAATTATGATCCGTCAATAAAACCATAATAACATAGACGGTGTCGATAGTATTAGACAAACTTTGACTTGGAAATTATACAGCGACTGTCGCTGTCTTCCATTAATATTTCTAAATACATCAAATGTCGTAATTTACCTCGCCCGTCATTAGACAGGCATTCGACTAGCAGTTTCTAATTCTCAAGCGTCAGGGTTTATAGTTCATAATATTGTTATGTCCTAAGTCTTGCAGATGTTCACTTTTGCTTAGTTCAATGTTGTGTTCATAAATCTCTAGTTCAGCATTTCAGAATAGCAGTTCACATTTCTATTGGCTCTGGAGCCAATCAGATGATCCTTGCATTGAACACCTTCCACACCGATTGCTGTGCTTTTGATCTCTTAATCGAGGGCACAAAAGCACAGCGACCGCGATTTCTGTTTATAACGCATGTACACGTGCTGTTGGAAGCGTTCTTGATATTGCACGCTACTCATCATTTACTTCAAAAGTTTCCCCAGCTCTAAAACAAAAAGTAGACGCTGATATAGTAATCCAGCATTCCAATAACGATTTAGATGAACAAATATTACAAATTGTTGTGTTCGCTAACATCCAGAATGTCATCAAAACGATCATTGGCCAACGTCTAGTCATCCATTTTATTAGGTTCTCACCATTTGATCCACGGTGTCTACTTTGAACTGGACTTTGTGCAGTTATAATCCAAAACCATATTTAATTAGGGATTTTTACTACGTCAACTCGGCTTTGTCATAAACTTTCTAAGAAACACAACAATCTTGATCTTCTTAGGGCTGTATGAGATTAATGTGACGAATTTCTGAAAACAATCAATGATGTATCCCTGTCGTCCTTTCTTGTCTGTCTTGTCCTGCTGCCTCATGTTTGTAGCATTTACTATACTTCATCGCCAGTTTAGACATAGAATCTTGTCAAACTGGATCTGGTCTAGTTTTTGTCATCGTCATTTATCTCTCTTTTTGCTTTGTCTCAGATACACTGTGACAGTGTGATACATTGGGTTCCACGGTACTTCCTCCACCGACATTTGGCCTACCGATAGTTCGTTTACAATATCATTTAGTCTTCTGGCATATGATCTACAGGCAATAGCCATAACCCTAACCATATCCCTAATCCTAACCTTAACTCTGACCTAACCCTAACCAGAACCTTATATTGATGAGCCTGTTGACAAACTAATTGTCAGTAGACTAAATGTCATAGCAGACCAATTGTCAGTAGGCAATAAATGTGTCTGTAGATGAAGTGTCGTAGACGAAATATTTATAGACGAATTGTCGTGGTACCGATCCATCATTACTCTAATCTGCTATACCTTCATCATCATTATGCTCACTCATCAATATATCGCAAATCTCAGTACCAGTACAACTTCGCCATTCGTTCGTTAACAGTCGTTACCGAACTATATTTACTTACCATAATATCATCACTTCCATTACTTTGTTCTAAAAGTGATTTTGATTGTGCTAAATTCTTATATCTATCGCCATTCACTGTTACTTTAGCATTTTAATTTGTAATTTTGTAGCGGCTTCTTTTCAAGTTTTTCAAAGACGTCGATCACAAAGAAATAATAGAAATATCTTATGTAGGTATAATAAATTGACATCAGTTCTCTGTAAATGGTTATTCCGTGATATCAACAGAATTATTTACAATCATAACAAGTGTAAATGAAGTTTGATAGCAGTGTATTATACATGGATACTCTCTGTTTAATAAAATTTTAGGTTTGTTTGTTTAGAGTTAATGTTAAAAATATGCACAAAAATATTTTTGACATGGTTTTAAATGATACGGCTAGCATTTTTTTTAAATGAAACTTAAAATTCAATATTTGCGTGGTAACGTTGCTATTGAGTTGAAAATAAATTTGATTCAAATATTTCTGCTCTAATAAACGAAGATGTAATTTCAAGAAAAATCTCGCTCCGTGCTCTGCTACAACATTACACAGCGAAGGACAAACTTCATCTATTTTACAGCGTCCTGCACTTATCTTGAAAATTTGGTCTCTATCAAGGAAATAATAAAAAGATCTCATCATTCTATTATTTAAATATGAAACTCGTCTAGAATGGCATAGAATAAGATCAAAGAATATGTTACAGATATCTGGCAACAAGAATACAAACAGTATTCCTTAATACAACAAAGAAATATTCTACAAAATTATTGAGTCGTGAGTGTTAAAAATAGCAATGAAAGAAAATAAAAACTTTATCAGAAATAGGCTGTGACAAATGAAATTAATATTTACGCTTCTGAATTAAAATCATGAATCGATGGAAATTGCTAAAATTGATCAAATTGATACAATAGAATTCTATTTTAAGTTAAATGTTTGATAGTTTCTATCAAGCATTTAACTCTTTTATTAATAAGCACTGACTCGTCACTGTTATATGAAAACAATAATTATTAAAAATTCACTCTAGACCGTAAGCAATTTTATTATCCCGAAAAAATATTTGATTATTTTAATGATCAGATGCAGAGCTATATGTCAAAATATCAAACATGAACTAGACAAATATGGACAATGACGTCACAGTGTCGTGTCAAGCGCATCTCATCACTTACTAGCAAGAGAGATATCGACAGATATATTGAAAGAACGATGACAGAGAAGAAAAGAATAAAAGGAATGAATGAAAGAATAAAAGAAATTCAATTTTAGGAGAATGAAAAGTAAAAGTGATCAAATTTAGGCATACAATGAAAAAACAAGGTTGATTTCCTTTTTAATAACGGATATCTTTACAATAGTCAACTTACAGTTTATCTGTTTATTGACATTACCTAGCAACTAGGACTCAGTTACGCGTGGAAGTCAATAAAAGGAGAGATCAGTGTTAAAAACAGTGTTGAGAGATTAACTTAAAAATGTGATTATCTTTTTATTTTTTGGAAATATCACTTACCGCTCTCTCTTCCCCCTTCCCAATTAAAATTACAATTGATGCTTGACATAAGATAAAATAGTTAATATACATTGGCGTGATTAGCGAGCTGGTAAGTAGTTAATCTAAAAAATGTATTGCAAATTTCTGCATAAATGAAAGATGAAAGAATTATGGCTTCTATCTCTTAGCAGCCCCTTTCTATAAAAATTATTAATGTACATGTTTATTGTTTCATAATGTGAAAAATAATTTTTATTTAATTTTCTACAGATGTCGATCATAGAAAAAGGTTTCTTCTTCACTCTGCCTCTCTTTAAATGTATCTTATTTACTGCACTGAAAATTTACATTCTCCCTACTCTGCATATATGTAGAGTAGGTGATCACATTACGCCCTGCTCTACATATATGTAGAGTAACATACATAAATGTAGAGCATATATGTATGTTAATATATGTTAATATATCTAATATATGTAGAGTAGAGGAACATAACATTAAGGGCACTCAAATTTTCACTTAGCATCGCTTGAGCCCCCTGTAACTTTGCTAGCTTCCCCTGAAGAATCGTACGACAAGATATGCAACCCCACCCAGTGTCTTTTCTGATTTTTTCGAGCTTGTTGAAAATTGCGGCAGATAAGCCGACGCAGGAATAGTGATAGTCGCCAGAGCAGATGTCACATGACAATGCGCAATCAGCAGCAACGTCATCCCGGCACCCGAGGAACTTGGTAGCGGCGCATGACTTGTCGACAGTGGCTGCCGAATTTGCTTTATGTCTCCCCATGATTTTCTGATATTGATTTATTTCTTGAACTAAACCGGGTCGCCTTTTGTGCAAAGTCTAAGTTTTTAAACTCGGTTTTAGTGTTATTTGTTTTATTTACAATCCATATATATCCAAATGTGAGTGAGGACGAGGGAAAATGGACTTGCCGTTAAAGGCGGAGGGAAGACTAAATTTATTAAATATTTTTATTTTTATTTATTTACTTTTTTATTTATACTTTAATATCGCTCATCCACATCTATATCTATAAAAATGTCTGAATTTTTTTTCTTGTATTTAGTGTTCATGGCTTGGGTTGGTTAGATTTTGATTTTTTAAGTTCTTATTTACGTTTCCTTTCTCTTTTTTTGCCTCTTTTTTCTTCTGTCATTTTTTTGTTAATATGCCCTGAACTATGAAAGATCATCTTTACGGGAAATTTGCTCCTTCTAATGCCCCTGTTGACATTGATTGAAAATTACAAGCGAAAGCCTGAAATTAATTTATCCACGTTTATGCAAAAAATAATACGTTTATATAGTACTTAGTATTTTTTCAAATTTTTTACTCTTCATGAAATTTAAATCATTTGGTATTTGACATGATGTATTCATTGTACTACCTTGTAATGTATTATTTGATAAAAATTATTTCAATTTGAATAAAAGATTTGCTTTGCATTATTTAATCATCATAGAGTTCTTTGATAATAGTTCAGGTAATTGTTACATAAATATTTAACAGTTGCAAATAATAACATTGATAATAAATATATATTTACCGTGATTCGGAGATAAATTCAAGCTTGCAAAAGAACTTATAAATTGAACTCTTTCAAAAAACTTAATTGAACCAGTGACGAACGCAGAAGTAGCAAAAATTTTTAACTAATAGTTTAAAAAATAGAAAAAAATAAATTTCAGTAACATTAATTAATCAATTACACAGCAAGTCTCATACATACATTACAATACACGTAATGAAATATAAGAGTAATAAAATATAAGCATCCGGTTGTTATCCCAAGGCTCATAAAATGATAAAATTGATGATAGATATACTGGTAACAAAGATGACCGGTCACAATAGCGTCGGACAAAATGTCGCGTACAAAATTCGTATAATATTATGGTTAAGATTAAGGTTAGGATTAAGGTTAGGGTTAGTGTTTAGGTAAGGGTTAGGTTAGGGTTATGTTTAGGGTCGCAACGTTTTCTCCACGACAATTTATCCGGTGCCATTTTGTCCTAGTTCCGTAGCAAACATTGATAAGTAATCTAAAAAAGCGAAAGTAGATTTTCTAAAACTATTTTAATAGGTAAACGTTACTTCTAATGATTTATTACAGGTTGTTCAACACATGCAGTAACGCCCGTCAATTCAAGTAGAAATATACAAGATATGAACATTTTATCAAAGCTTGAATACGAAATTAATTTTTTACGTTTTCACAAAAAAATTCGAAGAAGCATATACATAGTAAACCTGTTTGAATTAACTTTATCATATCCGCATCAAGTATTTAAGAAGAATATTCTGTGATCACGTTTTTGTCTCGATATGAATTACATATTCAGTTATTAAATTGGTTAAGACTATCGAGTTGCTAAATATTTTCAAAGTAATTTAATGAAGTCCTTCTGTTGATATATTTTTCAAACAATGTTACTGATTAAAGAATACATATTGTAATACTGATATAAATCCTTCAAAGCAATGAATACGTAGTTAAACAGTCTCAAGCGATATGATATATTTATATTAATTGTATGACGTCTAATAAATTGAAAATATAATTTCATTTTTCAATGATAAAGTCTATCTGAGACTCTATCAGGTTATGATTAAAGTTTTCTTTTTGACGTTTCTATATACATGAGTGATGGGCAAAGTGCGCCTCGCGGGCCACGTGCTGTCCGCTGAGGCATTTTTCAGGCCAGCAGAGGATTCGGAAAATAATATTAAGTGCGGCCGCGGTCGCATGAATTTCGGATTGCTGCCGCTCGCGGAGGAACTTTGTGCGGCACGCTGAGATAGGTGAGATAAGTGTGTGGCCCGCGAAGTAATTAAGATGTTTTTGCGGCCAATGCGATATAAATGATTAAAAAAGGTCGTGCGGTTAGCGGAAGAATTTACGGATTACAGAGTTATATGGTGGGACCCGGCATATATTTGAGACTTGCGGTCCAACATGACACAAATGTCTAAAAAAGCTCGTTTGATTTTTGGATACAAAATCACATGTTGCTGATCTGCCGAAACCCTAAATGCTGCCCGCCTAAAAAATCTGCCCACCAATGTTTTATAGTGGTAAGATTTTGCTAGTAAACCCAAGCGAGTGATCACTTTCACCTGTCGCTCAGAATTTATTTATAAATTTTGCCCACTGTATTGGATATCGGTTGCAAAATCTGATAATTCAGATCTTATAATACTAAGCAAAAACTGATATCCATCAAATTGGATTAATCATTCAGAAGGATAACCTCGTTACTCAAATGTCATTTATATAAAATCCATTATCCATTATAGCCTATTATCACGCTAACCTTATGTCTTTTATAAAACTGTACGTGACTTGAATGATGCCATAGGTTGTATACAATCCGTTTTTCTTTGTGCCCTGCATTATGGTCGGTTATTTTCGATTGTCTTTAAGTTTTAACTTGTTGAATATTTTCAATTGTTCCCTTTTTCAGTTATTTCGACTTCTTTACTAAAATTCTAATAGTTGTGGACTGCGATCAGTGAACACATGGTTTCAACCGGATTCTATCTATATTGTTATTCACAATCTAGAAATCTTGACAATTTCTTTTAACATTGATATTATTATCAGCAATGATTGTAAGATAGCACGAATGCTACTTTTCCAAAGAAAAAATGCCACTTTCATTTGTTGTTTATTAATCAGCTCATCTCCGTCTCCTCCGTTTAGATTTGACTTAAAATAAGCAAATATCTTTATTGTCTTTATTAATATAAACTGTTAATATTCACGTTTAGTTTTAAGAATTCATTTACAGTACTTGAGAAGGAAAAATGCTTTCAGAATATTTCGTAAAAACAATATGAGAAAGTATCACAACATTTGATAATATCAGAATTTGATAATACCGCTACACTATAATTCGTTAAATTACTATTGCATACTCAACTGAAATGAGTCATGTGACGTATCGGCCTCCTGACTTTTATTATCTCTAGACTTTATCAAGCAATCATAAATAAAGTAAATATAGCTTCGTAATATACACTGTGATTCAATAAAAAGTAAACCAAACTTCAACTACTGAAATTTAATTTTATAAATAAATTTTTAAACTTTACATATGTTTTAATAACGCTATTCGTTAAATATAAAATGTGCACACACTTACTTTTTTACTTTAATTACCTCAGGTTCTTATTTCCAGATCAAAAAAGCAGGCGATATTACGATTGAAAATAAAAATAAAAAGCTTCTTATTATATAAATGGACGACGATTTCATATTCTATAATGCGATATTATTTCGTTATGCGGTATTATAGGTTATTAAAAATCTGTGCATTAGCAAAATTATTACATCGTCTTTTTCATTATTTTAGCATATCAGAAAATACGATTGAAAACAACCACAAATACCATGAGCTCTAGGGTAACCGGCTTAAATTAAATAAAATTTACCTCCACCTGGTCCGTTTGGACCTCAGTGTTATATCGCAGTAAATGATGAAAATTTTAACAAAATATTTAATATTTTATTTCAATATCTAGTGATAGATCATTTATTGAATCAAATAAATGATCTGTGATATGACAGTCACTTGTGTGCTCATATTATGACACTAAACGCTATACGAGTATTCGTCAAATATGGAAAATTTAGTGTTTACTTACACATATATCAGTATCTATGTATGATTGTCACAACGCTGTGAAAGTTTTTGCTTGCAAGCACATGGTTCACATTTATTTTTACATTTTCATTTTCATTTTGACACTTGACATGACTTTGTATGATCTTGTACGGAAATATATTAGAGCCCGATCCCTTTCTTTTGCCTCAGTTAAACACGGTTTGTTTTTCTTGATTTGGTAACGTATACTGATACTGGTTTCGATTCTTTATTGTTTTCATCGTTCTGTGATCTTCTGATATGATGCTGCTCATAAATGAAGATTCCTAGTTGAGTTATTAATTCACAATGCGCTGCGACTACCAGCACTTTAAAACTCAGGGTCTATGTATGCGTAAACAATATATGAAACATTCGTTTTACTAATATCAACAATTTTATAGAACACTATCGTTGCTTAACAACGGCTGATTTTGAGACGGAGTAGTAAAAATTGATTACAAGTATCAACGCCTCTTTTTCTAACACTATAGCCTATGACAGTGAGGAGAGGTAAGTCTTTTCGCTGTACTTCGATCTCTAGTATCAAGTACATTTTAATAAGAACACGAATGTTTTCTTCCTCTTTGGTCACTAAGATGTAAATACTATTTTTTCATTGAATAAAATCATTTTTCACTCCACTTCTTTGCCTTTCTGCATAGCAAACTCTGAAGGTAAAATTGTAATATCTAAAATTTCACGCCTACTCTTTACCCAATGTACCATATTCATCATAATGAATTATCCTTCATTCACATTACAAGCTTCACCTTCCTACGTGTAATCGAATATTCCACACACATGGCGTTGTGCAATCTCAATAGAGATTGCTCAACAATCGCAATCTCAATAGAATTTCAGATCATATTCACTTTTCTTGCTAGAGATGCACTAGATAAATCGACTCCTACCTTGAATATGGCCAGTTGTTCATCAACCGCTATGTTTTATTGCGCTTGGAGTTCATACCGAATTTATCCTTCCATTTAGCGAAGATTTCTCTGCTTGGGACCATCTTATCCAACATATATGTCCTAATCTTCACGATGGATAAGGGCGATACCGCCCCCGCGGTATCGCCCTAATCCAGAACTTGCATGTTCTGGTACATAGGATTACCAGAACATGCAATAAATCAAGCAATCACTGGTTGTCGGATGAGGCTGGAAAGGCAAAGAAAAGACGGCGTCAACTCGAACAAAAATGGAAGGCAACGGGATACAAGAGTATACGAGTCGCCTACAGACAGGTTTGTACGATTGCAAGTAGACTAATAAATGAATCACGTAAATCATTCAACACAGAGCGTGTTACAGAATCAAGTGGCGATCCGAAATAGCTGTGAGTCGCTAAAGGTATCCTACACACCAATCGCTCGAGTTCAACCAACCCGCAGGGAATGTTTACAAGATTTCAAGATTTGCATCCTTCCTTTCATCCAAGATTGAAAAGACAAATTGAAAAGAAGAATTAGCAGTAAGAATTTCACGAAACAAAATGGCCACATTGGCCAACTGATTGCTCGTCACGGCATTGCTCTCAATTCTGCAGGACACCGCTACAACTTCGGAGTGAGACAGGTTAACTGGATGTTGAGTGCCAGAGCGAGCCATGGAAACATTTCAACATGGCTTCACGCACGGCTCAACGGGTCCAGATATATCTGTGGAAATGGTGTTCACTTGAATGCCGATGGCATGCGGGTGTACTACCGATCTCTTCGCGGAGCCATTATTATGTCTTTGCAGCTCACACTGCGTTAAAGACTGTCCTAAAATCGGCTCTTTTCAGAGCCATAATAAAGAAAATTAAAAAAAATCACGTACAGTTCAGTCATGATATTTAGCTTCTGCACAACTCATGTCCAAGATGCGCCACGCGGAGGCACTGCACAAGCATCTCACTTAACTAAATGGGGCCCTTCATAAATAATGTCACATCAATTTAGACCAATTTTCGACCCACCTCCCCCTCTGTAGCAATACATTTTCCATATAAATCAAACACCCACCTCCCCCCACAGTATAAAATTTATTTAGTTTTACCCCTCCAGTAAAGTAATATTTTTAATTTATAGGCTAACTTTTGTTGTGATTAAACGAAAATCATTTCCGTAACATTCTAACTATTATAATCATGTCCGAACTATTATAATCATTTCCGTAACCATTATAACCATTTCTGTCACGCATCAAATACAATGAATCCTATTATTTTCGTAACTATATCATTTTCGTATAAAGTCCTTTCTTTCATTTTTTTGTTCATCAGGATTAAAAACATTGAACAATATTTATAAAATTTAATGCAGAATATGGTAAACAATCTAAAAATTATAATTTGAAATTATTGCACATCATGTTAAAAGTATGATATGAATCTTCGAGTTTAGAAATGAGAAAATTTGTTACTTTTTGGACCAGTTATTTTGAGATATACATCTTTTAGGCATCTACTTAGAGTTTTAAATGTTTACACTATATTTCTTGTTATAGCAAATCAATGTTTATCAGAAGAAAGTGTCAGTAAGTGTGCGAATTTTGCTTCTAAACTTTTGTTACGGAAATGACGTTTTCAGGTATATTGAGTGAGTAAATTCGTTACAAAGTACTTCAAACATAGATATCAGCTTGGCCAATTGATTTTTATAATTCAGAACATAATTGTGATAAAAATAAATATATCCATCAGATAGATATATTTATTTTTATCACAATTATGTCCTGAATTGACTGAATGTCAGATTGACAGAAAGAAATTTTATTTGTCAAATGCGAGATAGTCAATTAGCACCTATTCCGATTTTGACCCA
>JAQIXG010005966.1:0-10843 GCA_034700105.1 Oconnorella tubifera
TCTCTACATCACTATACATTGCTTAGTCAATGAGTAACTTCACTTTATCATCAATTACATCATCACTTTCTCATCATCACCTTTATCATAATTTTATCATCATCACCTTTATCATCATGCTTCCATCATCACCTTTATCATCATTCTCATCATCACGCTCTGAACTTTCATCATCATCATTATCATCTCATTCATTGATCATTCTCTCTTTATCTTCATCATGTTGAGTAATGACGTCACGTTTTCCCGCTCATCCGCTGTAATGAGTGTCAGAGATCTGTCATCTGTCATGGACTATGTTCTTGTCAATGTCAAGGACGTTTCTGTCACATGACACTACGTCATAATACAACATGTCACATGATTAACATGATCTCACACAATGTTAGACTTGTCGTTATTAACTATAGATTACTTGTATTCTTATTCGGGGCCGATTTGTCGGGTTAATGTATTCGGGGTCATTTTGTCAGGGTTAATTAACTTAATGTATATTGACGGTTTTGCCGGGTTAAGGTATTCAGGGACGTTTTGTTGGATGAATTTATTTAGGGCCGATTTATTGGGTTCATATATTCGGGGCCGATTTGTCGGGTTCATGTATTCGGGGCGATTTGTCGGGTTAATGTATTCGGGGCCGACGGGTTAATGTATTCGGGGCCGATTTGTCGGGTTAATGTATATGGGGCCGATTTGTCGGGTTAATGTATTCGGGGCCGACGGGTTAATTTATTCGGGGTTATATTCTCAGTTCACAACTTCTATTGTAAATAAACCGTAGAATAAATAATTAAATATATAAATATCTAAAGTTTACTCGTCATTTATTTGTATTATCTAAAAACAACTCGCTGCTGTCTCCAGTTTTTCCTCTAATACTTCTCAGTCCCACACAAATAATTCTGCTTTTTGTTATCACAAACCCTTCCCTCATGTCCCCCCGCACTCCCCCGCACTCCACCCGCTCTCCCTCCTTTACCCCCGTCTCTCCCCCGCACATCCCCTATATCTCCCTCTGCATCCCCCTCGACCTGGAGTGGGACGTGAGATTATAAGAGGGTTGGGGTGGGATCTAGGGAGAGCCTAGGGGGGCCTTAGAAGGACTAGGGTGGCCTAGAGGGGCCCAGGGGGGTCCAGGAGATGCGTAATAGAGTGAGGAGATTGAGATGAGCTAATCCGTTTAGCGACCTACATCGGACGAACTGACGTAAGAACATAGAGACGTAAGAACGTAGAGAGAGACGTAACGACGTAGAAACGTAAAGGAGTAAAGACGTAACAGGATAAAGACGTAACAACGTAAAGACGTAGAGACGTAACGGGATAGAGACGTAACGACGTAAAGACGTAAGGGCGTAGAGACATAACATCGTAAAGACGTGGAAACGTAACGAAGTAGAGACGTAACGAAATACAGACGTAACGAAGTAGAGACGTAACAGTGTACAGACGTAGAGAAAACACTTCATAGAGATGAAACGGAATAAAGATGTAAAAGAGTAGAGACGTAAAGACATAACGGTGTAGTGACGTAACAACGTAGTGACGTAACAGGATAAAGAGATAAAGAGATAATTCTTGTTTTGTTTGATAACACGCGCGTAATTGAGAAAGTCTCGATCGATGACAAACAGATTACAGACGACATATCTACACAGACAGAGAGGGAGACAGCCGAACGGACAAACAGACAGCCGGACGGACCGGCAAACAAACGGACGGACGGACTAACGGACAGACAGACGAACAGACAGAGGAATACAGAGATAGACAGAGAGACAAACTGATTGACTGACTGACCGATATGTACAAGGACGAAATGGACGGACATTTCCCCCCCCGGACCTTCCCCCACGGACTTTCTCCCCCGGACTTTCTCCCCAGGACTTTCTCTTCCGGACTTTCTCCCCCGGACTCCCCCCTCAATATTGAATATTATGATTTTTTAATATATATATATTTATTAAATCCCGATTTAAGTTATGCCTTAAAATATTCTGACATCATTTTTAATTATTTACTCAACAAAAAATACACAGAAATTTAAAATAGGATATTAAAACTAGTGGCACTTAAGCTCCCCCCCCCCGTAACTAAAAAATTTATAACAATATCAATCGAGGACGATTTGATGATTTAATTATAAAAAACTGAACACAGTTTAAAAAACTGTGTTTAATCGTTGGAAATTTAATCGTTGGGAACTTGGGGCAGCATGGGACTAGCTTTGGTGAATGAGTTGGGAAGGCGGATCGATGTTGTGACGGGAGATCCTAGATCCACGTCGTTCTTAAAACAGCGACTGGCTATAGCGGTGCAGCGGGGGGAATGCGGCAGCAGTATTAGGAACTTTTGCCGCGGGCACAGACTTTTGAACTTTTGATTACTACTGTTTTTGTATGTTAGTCGCTATTGACTGTTTCAAAGATTTTATGCATTGATTTTGAGATTTTATTAGATTAAAGTGTATTAAACAATAATTTAATCAAGTAATATCTAAATTGATTGTATTTTCAGTATCAAATGAGCCTGATATAACATTATTGTAATATTTAGTTTATCATTGCATATTACTCATATTGTTATTAGTTAAGTTTGTTTATTGTTCAATTAAAGAGATGCCCAATAAAAAAAAAATTAAGTTGTATTATTTTAATGAAATTTTATATTTAGATTCTTCATCATTTTGGCTTAGTGTCACATAGTGCTTGCTGTCTTTATTTACTTATCGAGTTAATACTAACAGTAGATATAAATAGGTTTTTCGAATGAATGATTATGATTAGATGAATGCATGATGGTATAGATAGGTAGATTGTAGCTGCGATGTGTAGTTTAGCTGTAAGTAAGCTAGCTGGTTTAAGACATAGTTTAATAAAGTTTAGCTGTTAGCGGCAGGCGTGGCTAGACATAGTTTGTGCGGGAGATAAGATTGGCCGGAAGATTAGCTGTAGGCTGTGACCGGGCCGGTCAGAGCCTGTAGCTTTTCGGGCAGATAGAAGATAGTGCAAGGAGTTATGTCACACAAAAGGCAGATGCATAGCCAAAATTGTCTAGAAAATTTATTAAATGAATCTTTTTAAGTATAAAATTGTATAATTTAAAAAATTATACAATTTTCTCTTAATTTTAAAAATTAAGAGAAAATAAATATAAGCTTTGCTGAACTTAAATAACGTTTAATGAATATTTTTGAGAGATATCATATTACGCAATAATTAAAAAGTTATAGAGAAATCTAAATTTAGATATTTTATTTGGCAGTTATAGAGAGAATGAACCAAACTTGAATTGGCGGACATAAATTAAAGTTTCGATTTGCTTAAATTTAGTAATTATATACTTAAAATTCATTGTTTTTGAAATGTAAAATATGAGATGTGAATATTTTTGAAAGATAAGTAATTCTAGACGATAAAATTAAAGATGTATAAGATGTTAAGAAAGTTAGCAGTTATTTCTTGGGTGCTACGTAAAAAGCTGACATCAGCTTAACTTTTAACTGTTGTGAGGGATATCGTCGAAGGATGGAGGATATTTTGTCAGAGGGTATTTTGTAGGTGGGGCATAGCAGCTGGTAGCTTAAATTAGGGCTGCAGATTTTTTGCAAAGCACGCAATTTTTAGCTTATATGACATTCAATGGGCAGCTTTTGAATTGGACAGACTTGTTTAGTCAGTAAGGTGAAGAAATTGGATATGTTTGGGCAGAAGTAAAAATTAATCGGGTTATGGTTGAAGTTATCGATAGTTTAAGAGGGAACGACAATTAACTACAGAGTTAGATATCCGGAGGTAAAGTAGACAGAGGTTGAAGTTGGATGAATGTTTTGTGTAAGAGAGAACTTAATAACTTAATAAATATTCATGATTTCAGTTAGAATTAGGGTTAGGGGTTCGGTACTTCAAGTTTACGGTTTATAATTAATTCTTTATGTATTTTGAAGTTAAGTGTATCGTTAAGTTTTGTTGTTGTAGCGATTTTTCGTGTTTTACAACAGTATGAAAATTTGTTTTTATAATCTTGTAAATAAATAGTTAATTCATTCTTCAAACAAGTATAGTTGATTATATGTTCAAACTTCACTTAAATTAAGTGAATATCTTTATTAATTTAGCTTCGCCCCCCCCCTTCTATTAATCCAATTAACTAAGTTAAAGATTATTGTATCTGGTAGAAGTGTGAAAATTTGTATGAGAGAGTTTTAGCAGTTATCAGAAAATGGTCACCAGTCAACGGTCACCGGTAAATGGTCACCGATCAATGGTCACTGGTCAACGGTCACTGGTTAATGGTCACCGGTCAATGGTCACCGGTGAACGGTCACTGGTCACCGGTCAGTAGCATTATATATTGAGAAATTGATATCTGAACGTCATAGATCGTCAGGATAAAAAAACATAATAGAGTGAATAAAAGTCAATCTGGAGCATGAGTAGTGCATCATCGACACCTATTTCTTCCTGAGTACAGGCTGATCAGCTTGCATCGTCGTCGGGCCAGGCAGACGACGATGTCCAAGCCCACGTAGCCTTCTCGCAGCCTCACTCGTCGGACGAGCGGACGGGCGGGCGAAACGGCACAATTGGTACCAGAAATAGGATTCTGGATGACCTAGGAAGGAACGAAGGTAAGAACGAAGATCTAGGACATCTCGGGCATCTTTCCGGAGTTCCAGATTGGGATCTGGAAGAAGATAGACGAACTTCAGAGGGAAGAAGCAGAGGAACCGGGGTTCCTCTGCTTCTTTTACTTTTAGGAGGGTTATATCCGAGCAGATAAAAGCTCTGATGCTAGCTTATCGGGGATAGTGACCTTTCCACACTGGAAAGAGAGTTCTCGAGGGAACTTGCGGGTTGGATCCAGAAGTAGAGATAGAATAGAGATGGATCAATTGCAGCAACTGATCAGCGAGTTACAGCTGGTCCTGCATGATTAAGAACAATCTGTTAGAGTTTAAGAATACTCTAACAGATTGTACAATGTACTGCTATGAGGGTACAAGAAGGATATTTTCCTGCCAGGACGAGTGATGTGGGTGAAAAGGCACCTGCATTCGCATATCAGTGAAGTACTGTATTGGACAGTATAGAACCGACTTTAAAGACTTCGAATAGAGAACTGGGTGGTCAACAAGATATGCTGACTGACGTAAGTAAGAACCAAGATCAGGGTAGTATAACCTTCTGGAAGGAGGATATCAAGGATCAGCTGAGGATCCTTGTACAGGATGCCTTGGAGGAGTCTGGAATTTCAGATAAATTTAATAACAGGGGTTACAATCACCAAGACAGCATGAAGTGTCATGCTTCTACTACGCCTGAAGCTAAAAGGAGGAAGGCTATTTCAGACGATTGTCCGATGCTCGAGGAAACATCAGACTACAGGAGGGAGGAATCTTTGCTGCAAGGTAGAGACCTTAAAAGTTGGTTCGGAAGAACTCAGTGAGATTAGAGCAAGACAGATATTAGGATTTAGAGTTCGCAAGAAAGGCGAATCTTTGAAACATCTTTTAGAGGATATAAATAGACTAGTAGACTTGGAGAAGGATCCGAGATGCTGAACATAATGGCGGTAGATGTGTTCATAGCAGCTTTGGGAAATTCAGCCCTGTCACTAAGAGTGAGATACAGGGATCCAAAGAAGGATATGGAAGAAGCCTGTAGAATTGCCGAACGCATGGACGCTTATGGAGGAGCTAATATAAGTAACGAAGATGAGGAAGAATCTCAGAGGAACAGATACGAGCGTCGTGCGAGTGGTGTACGCGATGAAAGTCGAGAAAAAGAGGGACAATACGGAAATTAAAGAACGTAACGGGCAGATAAGGAAGCTTCAATATATTTTTGGAGAAGGATCACAATAGAGCGAGTTCAAATTTTCAAACAGCACCACCGGAGTCTGATAATGAGAGTCGAAATCCGAGGAGTTTTACTTGTTTCAACTGTGGACGAGTTGAACACCTTGCGAAGAACTGTAGAAGTGGAGCAGCTGCTATGGAAAATCAAGGACGAGGATTCAGAACAGGAGGCCATAAGGATTTCAGCAAGCAGATCGAAACTTTGCAAGAGGAGGATACTTAAGAGGAAGCGGAGCTAATAGAGTAGCGACATTAGTCTGTTACAGATGTGTCAAACCTGGTCACATTTCCAAGGACTGTTAGAATTTCCAGACGTGGAAATTATGGAAACAGGGAGTCAAAACCTAGGCTACTGGGGGCTTGCAGCAGTGGTTCTAGAAGAGTTCCAGCGTACTTGGGGATGTCTTGCAACGGACGATGGTGGCATTGTCTTTGGACACAGGCTGTGAGAGGTATGTGGTCCCAGCGAAGTTGATTGGAACTAATCAGTATATAGAGAGAACGGGGGAAGCTGTCACAGTAGCGAATGGAAGAAGAATTTTTCTACTAGGAGAGACGAGTTATTTTCTTTTTAGAAGTCAAGCAGTTGCCTTGTCGCTTGCTAGTTAGCGAGGATGTCTCTAGCCAATGCTGGGACGTGACTGGATGCGGAGATGTAGAGTGCAGTGGATTTTTGGAAATGATTCTGTTCACATCAGGGGACGCCAGATTAAATTACAAGCTCGAATAGCGAGATTTCCGTATGGAAGAGTGGAAGTTAGTAGTGACGTTCAGCAGAGATTATCAACCTTTCCGTCATGCTGGAGCGTGTAGAATTAAACATCAGAATATCCTTCTAGGATATCAGACATCAGAATACCTTCTATTAGACATCAGAATATCCTTCTAGTATTCAATCTTCTGATGCCTTCTAGGCATCAGAAGATTGAATACTTACCAAATTGAGGAGTCTAAGAATAGAACTAGGTGAACAAGAAGAAACACTTTTAGAATTAGGAGAGTAGAAGGAAGTAGACCAGAAGATTCTATAAGATCTAGTGAAAATGAACAGGTGGAAAATCTGAACTTAATAAATAAGAACCCTGAGAATTTGAAAATGGAAGGAAACACATGTAAAGGTGAGCTGGAATCATCAAGTAGTAAAGATTTTCGCGGAGAATCTCGCATGGATAATTTTGAGAAGTGGCACGAGATAGAGCGTGGCCAAGATACGAGAAGTACAGTTATACTGGAATTATGAGTAATAGGACTGGTCTTATGCAGTCAAGGGAGTTTTTGGAGCATCACCAACAAAAGATAATTCAAGAGTATGTTAGATCTGGACGGGATCCAGATTCACTTTTGGTTTAGAAGTTCAGCGTATCGTGCTGGTAGGCCCAAGAAGTACCAGAAGAAAAGCTTGTGGCCTGCGTGGGGCGTGACAGTGAAAGACAGGAGAGGAATAGGATAGCCGAGAAGAGTATTTTTGCGCATTAGCGTTTTGTAGAGCACCTGGGGTAGGAAGACCCTTGGGTTCTGGTATGCCCTTGAAGTGCCAGAGAAAAAGAAGAAAGCCTTTGTGGGGAGTGAAAAGGACGTATGACCGGGCGCAAGTCATTAAACTGCCGGCAACGAGAGTAGTGAAATGGGAGTAACTACGACGAGAAGTTGCAGAGATAGATAAGACCCTTGAAACTCTCCATCGGAACGGTGGACTGCAAAACGTTTTAGGATTCATCTCAGTCGCCTCTGTAGTGAAGCACAGTGAAGTGTGCGTAATTGAAAAGTCTGTGACTAAGCTTCTAAGATAGACGTTTAGACGTGAGAAATCTAGCAAATAGTAACTGCAAGATTTAGTAAAGAAATAGAGACTTAGAATTATTTTAGGAGTTAGGGAGCATTGAAGTAGAGACTACGAAGAATCGTCAGAAGTCAAGCGGTTTGAGCTATGTCGTGAAAGCGGTTTCTTCAGAATGAGAAATGCTTGTTACCATGATAGTGAGTCGTTGTAGTAGAGTCTTGCATTTTTGAGAATCGGCTAGGACAGAGGACAGTAAGCTCTGTTGAGAAATAGGACTTGATGTCCGTAGTAATCGAAGCCTGTGGTGTTGGCAACCAGTGGTCGTACACGTAAGTGCAGACGAGTTTATTAGAAGATTTGATAGTGATGTTCACTTTGAAATCACGTAATCCCTGAGTCGGAATTTAGGAAAGATTTTTAGAGCAGGTAGCGAATGGCTGAGTAGTCATTGCATAATTCCTAGAGTTGAGAAGTCGTTGTGAAAGTAGTTGTAATAGGAGATAGATGGTGACGGGAGGAGATGTCATGTAAAACCTTTTTGGAGAAGTCAAGAAGTGATGATGAGTAGGTAGTGATGGGGTGATCACGTAAAACCTGAGTAGTGGTTAAGTTGTAATGTTGGCGATGACAGTGGAGGTCATGTAAGTCCTGAGGTGCAGAGAATGCAGTTGTTGTTTTGGCGGTGACGGTTGAGGTCACGTAAGTCCTGGGACCTTGCAGTTCACGGGTTTCGAAGAATCGTTGTAGTTTTGGTTACGAGGAGAGTAAGTTCTTGAGGAAGTGGTTTCTTCAGACTGAAGACACGCTTGTCACAGAAAGAATTATACTATCTTAGAGTTGTAGAGTTGAGGGGTTGTTGCAGGCAGAGTCTGGAAGTAAAGCCAGAAAAGATATTTGGTAGAAGCAACGAGGAGTATTACGACTAAGGAAATCAGAAAGATTGGTAGTATATAGCCGTGGGCTATTACGTAAAGCCTGAGCGTATCATCGATATTATAGGTAAATACTGGAGATTCAATAGTTGAGGATGGGACTCTGATGTGATCTGATCCATCTCCTATTGGAGATGGATCTCATTTTTAGATCACATTGAACTTATCTGGAATCAAGAATACATAAACATGGACTTAGTCTCGTGGTATACAAGGACGGGAGGAATATAACTTCTAAGAATATAACTTCTCTATTTCACTAGTAGTGAAATAGTGAACGTAGAAGTACGAAAAAGCAAGACGAAGTAATGTACCTAAGTTGAGAAGAATCTTTTGGTCACGATGAAAGACTAATGGAGATGCTACCTTGATAAAGACTTGTGCTGAGATCGATAGGAAGACAAGGTCTACCCTCTTCCAGTTCTGGTTCAAGGTCTACCCTCTTCCAGAGTCAAGAACTTTAATTCATGGACATTTATTTGTGTGGCGAACTTTAATGCAGAGACTTTAATTAAGTAGGATTCTATGGACGATATTGTGATTAATTTTAGGCAGAGACCTTTGAAGAACTGTATAGTGACTGTTAAGAACTTTGTAATGTTTAGAACTTTTAATGACAAAGACTTAGATTTTATTGTAATTTGGAGACGATTTTTGTAATGATACTGTGACTATATGACTTTGTGACTGTCCAGGGGAGGGTTTATAGAATTTTTAAAAAAAGATTTTAATTGAAAGATTTATTTCATTTTTTTGTGTTGTGAATTGGGGAGTATCCGGTTGCATACAAGTTTTTTTGATTTGATTAAGGGGTGGGCGAATTATGCGCAGAAATCATTGATAATTAATTTTTTTTTTTTTTTAGTTAAGGATTTTATAACTCTAAGATTTGATGACGATGACTTGACGTTGTATTAGAGCAGCAAGCGAGACATTTAATGATTTTTTTTATGAGAGGGTTTATTACATTTCAGATATTGCGATTGAGATAATTTTTCTCATCCAAATTTCATTAAGATTGAATATTTCCGAAATTCGGGATGAATTTTTGAGAGGGGAGGGGGCTGTGTAATGAAATTGTATATTTAGATTTTTCATCATTTTAGTTTAGTGTCACATAGTGCTTGCTGTATCTATTAACTTATCGAGTTAATACTAACAGTAGCTATAAATAGGTTTTTCGAATGAATGATTATGATTGGATGAATGCATGATGGTATTGATAGGTAAATTGTAGCTGTGATGTGCAGTTTAGCTGTAAGTAAGTTAGCTGTAGGCATAGGCGGAGTAAGATATAGGTTTTGCGGGAGATTTAGCTAAGGTGCTTGCGGGAGGCGTAGTTTGTGCGGGAGATCTAGTTTAGCTGTTAACGGGAGGCGTGGCCAGACATAGTTTATGCGGGAGATAAGATTGGCTGTAGGCTGTGACCGGCAGATTAGCTGTAGGCTGTGACCGGGCCGGTCAGACCCTGTTGCTTTTAGGGCAGATAGAAGATACCGCAAGCAGTTTTTGTGGTGCAAAAGGCAGATGTGATGAAAATTTTCTAGAAAATTTATTAAGTGAATCTTTTTAAGTATAAAATTTTATCATGTAGAAAATTATAAAAATTAAGAGAAAATGTATTGCTTTGCTGAACTTAAATAACGTTTAATGAATATTTTTGAGAGATATTATGTAATAATTAAAAAGTTACAGAGAAATCTAAATTTATATATTTTATTTGGCAGCTATAGGGAGAATAAACCAAATTTGAATTGCCGAATATAAATTAAGAGATTAAAGTTTCGATTTGCCTAAACTTAGTAATTATATACTTAAAATTCATTGTTTTCGAAAAGTAAAATATGAGATGCGAATATTTTTGAAAGATAAGTAATTCTAGTCGATAAAATTAAAGATCGTTAAGTTTTATTGCTTTTCGTGTTTTACAACAGTATGAAAATTTGTTTTTATAATCTTGTAAATAAATAGAAAATTCATTCTTCAAACCAGTGTAGTTGATTATATATTCAAAGGTCACTTAAACTGAGTTAATATCTTCATTAATTTAGCTTCCCCCCCCCTTATATTAATCCAATTAACTAAGTTAAAGATTATTTTATCTAGTAGAAGTGTGAAAATTTGTATGAGAAAGTTTTAGCAGCTATCAGAAAATGGTCACCGGTCAATGGTCAACGATCACCGGTCAGTAGCTTTATATATTGAGAAATTGATATCTGAACGTCATAGATCGTCAGGATAAAAAAACATAATAGAGTGAATAAAAGTCAA
>JAQIXG010005967.1:0-10843 GCA_034700105.1 Oconnorella tubifera
TTTCATTCTCATCTGAAAACTCATCTGTTTCCTCCATAGCTTTCTTACATATTTACGACTGATTTTCCCTTAACTGTATTCGTTGATAATTTTTCTCCCTCCC
Organism: Oconnorella tubifera; assembly: GCA_034700105.1. Taxonomy (NCBI): domain Eukaryota; kingdom Metazoa; phylum Annelida; class Clitellata; order Enchytraeida; family Enchytraeidae; genus Oconnorella; species Oconnorella tubifera. The sequence continues at coordinate 104 of JAQIXG010005967.1, forward strand.
TGGCAATAGTTTTGATGTTTGTATGAGTGGTACTAACTTCTCTATTAGCCAGGGGGCATCCTTGACATCGTTCTTACGGTCCATTTGGATGTAAAGCTCATTTTCATTTTTCATTCTCATCACTTGGTTCAATCATCACTTGGTTCACTCATCACTCGGTTCATTCATCACTTGGTTCACTCAACACTTGGTTCACTCCACTTGATTCACTCATCGCTTGGTTCACTCATCACTCGGTTCAGTCATCACATGGTTCACTCAACACTTGGTTCACTCAACACTTGATTCACTCATCACTTGGTTCACTCATAACTTGGTTCACTCATCACTTGTTCACTCACTTGTTCACTCATCACTTTGTTTACTCATCACTTAGTTTACTCATCACTTAGTTCACTCATCACCTGGTTCCTTTCTACCGAGTTCACAATAAAATTAGCATGAAAATAATAATTCTACACCAAAATAGAAGTTGTTATATGGTTCCAGATCCAGGAGAAAGAACAGACTTTGAGGTGTACAAGCACCCTGAGAGATTCAAGACGATGCCCAAGACCCTCTCTGAGGCACTGGACCTCCTCAACTCTTCCAAATATCTGAGGGACACTCTGGGTGATGCGTTGATCAGCGGATTCATTCACGTCAAGCAGAGAGAGTGGAAGGAATATATGGCACATCTTAGCAAGTGGGAGTGCGAGTATTATCTTAATTGTTAACCTGTAGTTAAATTTAACTCTAATGTATAGTTAAATTAATGTTCATTTGTAGTTAAATAACTTAATTTAATGTTAACTTGTAATTAAGTTTAACTCTAATTTGTAGTTAAATTTAACGTTAACCTGTGGTTCAATTTAACGTTAACATGTAGCTAAATTTAACTTTATTTTGTAGTTAAATTTAACATTAACAGTAGTTACATTTAACGTTAGTCTCCAGTTAAATTAAACTCTGACTTTTAGTTAAATTTAATATATTTTTAATGTGGTTATTAAATTTAAGGTATTGTAAACCTTTAGTTCAATTCATCTTGCTAGTTAAATTTAATGTATCCGAGGCACTGACAGCCTCTAACATAGCGCCTAGCTTAGGGGGGCAACAAGTCATTAATTAATTCATAAGTCATACCCGATCCGAACCTGGGATCCTATGGTTTCTAGTGCTCGAGTCTAACCATTAGGTTACTGCTATAAACTAAAGAAACAGTTAATTGTTGTGATTAATTAATTAGTTAGTTAATTACTTAATTGTTGTGTTGTTAACCCTGAGTAGGCCTACATAGCAAATTGCATTAAAATGAGAATACTGCATTTATTATACTGCATTGATTATATTGGGTAATTTCTTAATTAATGAATTTATAAAATAATTAGTTAATTCACTGTTGTGTTGTTAATCCACTTAAGTGTTAAATATTGCAAGAAATTATGTTAAATTTGTTGAACCAATGAAAGTTTATGATGTAAATAGCTAGCCAATAGCAGCGTCCTTTACATAACAGTATTGTAGAGTTGTATATTTTATCGTCTGTTAGTTAATATGTGTAGTCATATTGCTGAATTGTTGGTCGTTTGTCTGTTGTTTAATGTCGCATCAGCACAAAATGATAGTGACAGAGTCATTGGATTATATATCATCAAAATTTGTTCGTTAATCACCAGACGAGTGGATGTTAATGTTGTTAATTATGATGTACAGAAATTAAGTGATGAGTGAACACCGAGCTATTAACACTAATGCACTTCGTTCTAGTGTTTTGTTTGGTATTTAAAAATTGAATTGAGAGAACTGATCAATAAAAATCTACATTGCTTCACAATTTAGATGTTGTTAGTTTCTTTGCCTGTTTGTGTAGATACCATGACAATTTATCTACAGGCATTTGGTCTACAACAAAATCGATCTACTATGACAGTTGGTTTACTAGTAGGGTTAGGATTACGGTTAGGTAAATGTGGGAGTAGACCAAATGTCACAGTAGATCACATATTCAAGTGGTCCAAATGTCTGTAGACCAAATGTTTGTAGATCAAATGTCTGTACACGAAATGTTTGTATACCATATAATTGTAGACCAAATGTCTATAGACCAAATGTCTGTAACCAAATTGTTGTAGACCAAATGTCTGTAGACGAAAAGTCTGTATGTGAATTGTTTCCCAACTGGAAACAACTGTAGGCCTATATTACCGGTTGCTATATAATGTAATTTCATTCAACTAGACTAAAACTGATACTAGACTATGAAATGTGCTCTTTACTTGTACAATTTTTATGGTATTTCGTATATTATATATTAATGCATGCTGTATATTGTATATTGTGTAGCGTATAATATATTACTGCTGTATGTTCATTGTAGAATGTACATTGTATACAATTGCTTCAAGCATTAACATTAGTGTATACATTATAAAGTGGTTAGAGAGCCGGACTCAGACACGACAGATCCAGGTTCGATTTCCGTGAATGTTCATATATATATATATCTATATATAGCTTGATACATCCTTTACTAAGACGCTTAAATTGACAGCTACTTCGGAGACATCGTTCATATAATACGGTAATCCAGACGTTAAATTTTAAAATTCAGATAAAATTCGGTTGCGACATCATTAAAAATTATTTGTAAAGAAGGGATTTGAGACGAGGACATGACAATTTTTCATTGTTAAGCCATTAAAAATCTTTTTTAATAGGCTATTCCTGATATACCAAACTTGTAGTTTATCATCTTGTTCTCTAGTCTTACTTTGAGATGTACCCTTCTTCCAAGCCATATTCTTGTTCTCTTATATTCTTATCTTCAATTGACAGAATGCGCGTATATAATGTTGTGTGATATATTGTAAGTGAATAATGCGTGTGATCATACATTTAACTATGAATCTTGTTATATTGTCTAGTCTATTGTGTCTATTGTCTTTTGCCGTATGTTTGTCTGTTAAGACTTTGCCAAAATAGTTGGATAGCTGGAAGGGGGGTAGTGTTTTGACGGATCGAAACATGACCCGTCAAAATAGCCCTGACAAATGGGCCCTGACTATTAATTTCTAGGGTTAGGGTCGAGTTTAGGGTTAGTTAGGGTTATGATCATTAAATTAAAAAGGCAGTTGTTAATTTAATGTTAATTTGTCAGATTAACATTTTCGGGGTCGTTTTGTCGGGAACAATTTTTTGGGGCCGTTTTTGTCGGGTTAATATTTTCAGGGTTGTTTTGTCAGGGTACCATTAGAAATCCAATGTCCCCTGGTTGTCTAGAGGCCCCCTTGTCACATTTTTCGTGGCCCGGGAGTATAGCAAAAAAATGGAAGTCTATTAATTTAAAAAAGATTACCGTATAACGCGAGGGGGGATATTTAGGGGCCTGTGACTGCTTTGCCTAGGGGTACAAAAATTTTATCGTGTGTATACTGTTAGACATTAGATTATGTTGTGAGATGTGAAGTTTCTTTGTCGTTTAACGTCACTTCAGCACAAAAAAGTTATTCACTGATATTTTAACTTTGTGAAACACGAATTGCTTTGTAGTTTAATGTCACATCAGCACAAAAAGGGTATTTAGCGAGTTCTATTTGACTGTATGCATAGAAACCAAGCGATGAGTGTATGCTTGACTCTTAACACAGTAATAATTTTTATCTGGGAATGATGGGGCAAGCGTTTGAAACCTTTGAATAATTTTTATTGTCAAAATGTTAAAATGCATATTACAATTCCAAGTGCTGTGACAGACGCTCAGTTAATAGAGCGTCTGTCTACCAACCTATGGGTTCTGGATTAAAATCTTATCAAATCAAGCAAAATATTACAAATCTAAAAGCGTTTAATCTTAAAAACGTTTTATCAGATGTTTTATCATAGTTAATTTTATTAACTGAATTTTCAAATTTAAAGTTAAAATTAACTCTCCAAAATACATAAATATTGCAAATGAAATTACTGCTACTGTCTTGTACAGGTGTTTCACTGCATAGGGCATTGCGCTATGTGTGTAACTGTCTATGAGCACCTATGTGTTGATCAGTCACACTAGTACAACGCTTTTGTTTCATATAGACCTTCGTGTACTGCATGTAAACATTGAGTTATGTTAATTGATGTGAAATAAATGAAAATATATTATATTATAATCATCGGCGTTTGTTATTCATTTATATTGGTTCGATACTTTCTTTTTTGCTTAATATGACATCAGCACATTAAAACCCGAAATGAATTAATGATTTAATGCAATAGCAATGCAAGTTTTGTAGAAACTTTGAACAACTTGCGATACCAAATTCAAATTTAGTAGTTAGATGTCAAATTGACATCTACAAACTGACAAAAACTTGACAAACAAAATTAAGTTTTGTCTTAGTTGTCGCAAAGTTATTAGAGGGTTAATGTTCGGGCGCACTCTGTATATACCACTACATTAAAACACCAAAAGCAGAATTTCTTTCATTATTTATTGTTACATAAAAAGAAACCAATTTAACGAGTCATTTTTATTAAAAAATCACAAAATTCATTCACACAGTAACCGATACATTTTTATCCACTTTCTCACCCCCCTCCCCTCCCTCCCCCGAGGTGGGAGGAGCCTGCGGGGCAAAGTGGGGCTTCCTAAGGGTGCGAAGGACCCTGGATTGTGAAGTGAGGGGCAACCAGTCTGGGATGACCTTTCCATGTATTCTCCAAGTACCGTATTGATCCGCTAGATGTTTCTCAAATACGACGTATTCTAGACAGTCTTTAGACAGTGACTCACTGCCAAACATCAGACGACCAAACCGGTCATAGACAGCAAGAATCTGCGCGGACAGACAGACAGACAGGTTAGATAGATAACCATACATATGGACAGACAGACAGACAGATAAGTTAGATATATATCAATATAAAAAGGTGCTGCATAAAAACCTGTCTTGTATGTAGACGGACTGTTACTTGTGCGTAGACGTTTTCCTTGCTGATCATCTCAGTGGTCCTCACATGGACGACCCTGGGGGGCTCAAGGGCCTCTAGGTATCTCCACCTGGCCGTTCTGCTCTCCATCCTCCAAGTCATGTCCTTGGAATTAGCATAATAATTGTCCTTAGAATAATTGATGATGACAAGATGATGCAGAGGCTCATTAGAGAAGTGGTAAGAGCACTGGACTCGGACGTGATAGATCCAGGTTCGAATTCCGGATAGCTCAGTATTTTTCTAACTTGTTGCACCCTTTAGTAAGACGCTTAGATTGAGAGCAACGTTTCGACATTGTTCATATAATACGGTAATCCAAACATTAAACTGAACTTGTTGCACTCTTTAGTAAGACGTTTAAATTGACGGGCATAACTTAAATATCGTTCGTATAATACAATAAATTATAATCCATGACATTAAACTTAACTATGTGCTTAAATATTTTCCTTAAAATAAATTAATATTATTAATAATATGAATAAAATAGTGACGTTCCTAAAGAAAAAGTATTTAATTGAAATCATGAATCGTTTCAAAGTGAATCACAAAAAGAAGAAATAAAAAAAATCAGATTGCTACAGGATAAGCTTTTTCTGTGACCAAACGATGTAACTCATCTTCATTCTTCTTTACACTGCGACAAAAAAACAGAACAAAACGCACTAGTACATTGCATTTAGATCTTCGTGTATATTATGTAAATATACTGTGTTGATCAAACGCACTAGTCATTTCAGTGAAACAGTCCAATGTGTTTGATGTACTCCATATAAACATATTGTGTTCTGTCAATTAAGTAAAATAAATGAAAATATTATTATTACAAAATAATTAATTAACTAACTCGTTCAGTAATAAAACAATTAAATAACTAACTCGTCAAATAACCTAATAATACTTAACTAACTCATTTAGTAAAGTATGTGCTTCTATATAAATGCCCAATGCTTGATCTGCAAATTCCTTTGTATCAAAGTTTTCATCAAATTGTTTGATCTTTCTGACTTGCAAAAATGACTTGCCCTTTTTCTCCAATTCAGTAACCCTTTGTTTGGCCCCCTGCAAAAAAAAAATTCGCAATTATTTAAATACGAACTTTTTGTCTACAGACATTTAATCTACACACAATTCATCTAGAGACAATTAATCTACATTAAATTGGTCTACAGACATTTAGTCTACAGACAATTCATCCATTGACATTTTGTCTATATACATTTACTAAAGGGTGCAGCAAGTTAGCGATACAATCAGCACTCACTGGAATCAAATCCAAACCTTTTGCATCCGAGTTCGGCACTCTATCGCTTTACCAATTAGCTTTAACATATAGTAACACGTTTTAATTTATATACAAATAAAAATTAAAAATCAAGTACCTGGCCCGACACCAGGGAGGCCAGCCCGTCCCCCTCAGGGGGCAAATAAGGCTCAAATATTGTATCTATAAAAAACATCCAAATATTTCGCAATCTTTAACGTCACATCAGCTCAAATGTTTTTCTAATCTATTTTCTGACTCGCTTGGTTTTGTCTAATGTGTATAATACATATATTGATAATATATATTAAATATATATTAGATTACTACATAGCTATTACATATCTAATACATATCAGAGCACTATATATCACATATGCATTACATATCTAGAACATTAGATAAAACATCTAATACATATCTATTACATACTGTATCTATTGCATATCTATTACATATCCATTACATATCTATTACATATCTATTACATATCTATTGCATATCTATTACATATCCATTACATATCCATTACATATCTATTGTATATCTATTACATATCTATTACATATTGTATCTATTGCATATCCATTACATATCCATTACATATCTATAACATACTGTATCTATTGCATATCCATTACATATCCATTGCATATCTATTACATATCTATTACATATCTATTACATACTGTATATATTGCATATCTATTATATATCCATTGCATATCCATTACATATCCATTACATATCTATTACATATCTATCTTAAACACAAAACATTCCATACTTGTACTAGCTATGATAATGGGTCTTTCTTGATGTGTCCGGGGGGGCAGTATCCCCCTTCTCTTCATGTCCCCTCTCATTTCATCCGGGGACATATTCGCCTCCCTCCTCATCTTCTCATAATCTGGCAGTTCAATCTGTAAAAAAAATATAAAACTAACCATTTAAATAAAGAATAAATTAATTTAAAGTTATTTCATGGATTATTTTAAATGAAATTTTAGTTAGTAAAAGTTTAAAATAATTTAAATATTGTATTCACCTTGAGCACTTTCTGCGCTCTAAGTTTTCTCCACTTTATATCCCAATGTTTCGACATTTCTTGTCGGAAGAGAAAGACGGCGGCAAGGGGAGAGAGAAGCTCCCTTTTCACTCGAGCACTTCTCTACAAAACAAGTTTTTAGATACAAATTGGCTTTTAGTGGAATATTGTAAACTGTATGTCTGGAAATAACGTGATGAGTGAAAGCTTGAATCAATTTTTATTCCCAAATGAAAGTTTTCTTGAGTTTTGAAGTTGAATAAACAATAAATTAATCAATTACTGTGATTTAACACTACTGATAACACATTATTTATTAACTCTAATTTTATAATACAATTAAATTGAACACAATATTCATAATAACACAATAACATTCAATTAATTAAATCAATTATTAAATTGATTTATAAGGAACTAAAAAATTAGTCCTAATCCTAATTTATGTGAGCGATAAAACAAGTAATAAGCTTTAAAAGTCATAAAATATAAAGTAATATTATATTAAAATGCTGCAATCAATATAATCCATTAATCTTCCACTAATCAATCGTTAATCATTTAATTAATCAATTAATTAATCATTAAATAATTAATTACCTGAATAGAAATTAAAACATTCATTTTTATGTAATATTGAAATTCAATTCTAACAAATGCGGAGAATTTTTTACCCCAACCGTAACTCAATTATCTATTTGTCTGTCTGTCTGTCTGTCTGTCTGTGTGTCTGTCTGTCTGTCTATCTGATTGGCTGATTGTCTGTCTGGTTGGCTGGCTAACTGTCTGGCTGACTGTCTGGCTGTCTAACTCTCTGGTTGTCTGTCAATGATACAGTCAATCAGGCATACAGCCAGTCACAGTCAGTCAGACACACAGACTTACAGACAGTCAGACAGACAATCAGACAGGCAGATAGACAGTTAGATAGTCAGAGTCAGTCAGTCAGACAGACAGACACTCAGTCAGACAATCAATTAGTCAGCCAGTCCGTCAATCGGTTTTTCTGACTGTTTAACAGTTTGTCTGGGTATCTGTGTGTTTGTTCGTCTGACAGCGTACCTTACTGTCTGCCAGACTGCCTCTCTGCCTGTCTGTCCGTCCGTCTGTCTATCTATCTGTCTGTCTGTTTAACAATAAACGGAATGCTGGAACATAACAGCTGTTTTTAGTCTCAAATGAAATAAACAAAAGTACAAAGTGTACATTTTATTATTTATAGTTAATTAAATTAATAAATTAATTACTAATTAATTTCATTTTATTATTTATTAATTTATTAATTGGACGAGTATAATTTATTAAGTAAAGATTTGATGGAATTTTTACGTTCACGTGTTAAAACTGGATTAAGCGAGATTAGGCAGTTTAAGCCGGGAAGGGAATATTACATTTATAGACTTTGTGTTGTATTGTGTATCAGCTTAATTGAAGTAAGAGACTAGGTTTCAATTAGGTTAGGGTTAGAAATGAGGGTTTGAGTGGGTTAAGTGTTATATTGAGGGGTTAGGGTTAGGATTTTATTAAGATTAAGCGTTATAGTTAGGGTTTAGGGTTATAGTTAGGGTTTAGGGTTGTAGTTAGGGTTTTGGTTATAATTAGGGGTTAGGGTTATAGTTGGGGTTCATGATTTTATTAGGATTTAGGGTTACAGTTAGGATTTACGGTTGAAGTTTGGGGTTAGGTTAATGTCTTACTGGAGTCGAATGTTATTGTTAAAGTTTAGTGTCATTAGGGTTGTGGCTGATAGATGAGTTTAATTTGGATCGGGGAAAGTTTTTCTTAATAAAATTGCATTTTCTTTTTCATTTTCTAAGTAATAAAGATGTTTGAAATGTGTGGGGCGGGTACGGGCGGTAGTGGGGAGGGGGGGGGGGGGAGAGAAAAAAGTGTTTCTGCAAAGGGAATATAATAGTAGTGTTTTATACCGAAGTAGACTTTCTAGGATAACAATACTTTAGTACAGTACGAACATTGTGAGTGTTATATTATAGGTGTATTATACAACCTGTGGTGTATTTAATTTCCTGTATTTATAGAAGCATTTAAAGGCGTATTAGAGAGGATTAAGTCATCCTTATGTTAGGAATTCCTTGTTTAAATCTATCACTGTCTCAATGGAAGATTCTAGTCTACCGCAATTTTACGGAGAAACCGTCAGGTATATATTTAGATTTTTACTTTTTATTATTTCTCTATAATGATATTAGTTAATTTTGTCGGCAAATTTCATTATTTGACATTTTTATATGATTGGGTAATTTGCGTAAATGTTTGCTCTTTGATTTAGGCTAAAATCAAAGCAATGGAACATATTGTACCATAATATAATAACCATATTATAAATAATATAATATATCAATTACATATCATGTAATAGAGTAATAGTATTAATATAATATATTAATAAAATAATGTTTAAATAATAATATAGCATAATGTATCATAATATAATATAACATAATCAATCAAATTTTTATTTTCCATACTTGTTTCAATGGTCTATTAACTTTCTGTTTATTAACTTTTATATTGCTTTTATTATGTCAAACTGCATTGCTATAGTTATAAGATAACTACATTAGATGTAATATAAGGCATAAGATATAATATAAGGCATAAGATATAATATAAGGCATAAGATATAATATAATGAGGTGTATAGTGATTTGATATCCTGACTTGAAGCTAGACGATTGTAGGTTTGATTCTTTAACTGCCAATTTAGTAGCACTGTAGTTGATACATTCAATAATATTATTTATATTTGTGATACTGTTTGATACCTTAATTGGATACATTTACAGTTATCAGTTGGTATGATAAAATTTGCTAGACTTCGAATATTAATATTGTGCTCTCTGTTTTTAACTATATTCTTTGATACTCTGTCTAAAACCTATAAAGTTGTGTCAATCTTCATATATGAAAAGAAAATATTATTATTGTGTTGTGTTACTTTAAAATAGTTTATGAAACATTTAGTGGTATCATGAACATATATAATATTCATAGTGTGTTTCTATTGTGATTAGAATAGAATAACTATGAATGGATACAATAGAATGAATTCTATTGTATTGTTAAAGATCTTGTCATGATTGATGTTAAATGCTTAATCAGTGTTGATTACAGCTATCAATCTTATTATATGACAAATTTTAACTGTTCAATGATATAAATGCTTTGTTTCATTAAGGATCTTTGACATATTGTGAGTTAGATGGTAAGAATATTATCATTTTTTAATGGGTTTCATGCGGTATTTCAATATATATTGAACATGTTCAATTCAAAATCTATAAATAGACATTTTAAGCTGTTAAATTAAAATCTGTAAATAGAAATTGATACTGCTAAATTCAAACTCTTTAAATAAATTGTTCTATAAATGAAGCTATTCTATTAATAGAACTCTACTTATTAATAAAGACTTTATTAGTCTTTATTAATAAGTAGAGTTCTATTAATA
>JAQIXG010005968.1:0-10843 GCA_034700105.1 Oconnorella tubifera
TAGACAATATGATATATGAACATGAAATACATATAAGTGTTATATATCTAGTGTTTAAATGAGTGTTTATATTTGTCAGCTGGTATCAAACAGACACTTTGAATTATTAATATTATTGTAACAATTGAAACTACTTTAGTAAATGTATTTTAATAAAAATTGGCTGCCTTAACAAGCAGATAAGTATTCTTACTTCACTTTGTTAACTTGCAAACATCACTTGCTACATTTTCTCTTCATAGAACAACAGCTTATACATCAGACATATATTTTACAATTAAAAGAAAGCATCATAATGCTGCAACCTATCTCAAAGCTCATAATCAACAATCCCACAACATATCAATTAGCAATCATTATTGAATACAATCAGAATATTTAGCACAAAGATCAAATAAAGTTTTCACTGGTTGTCTTCTACCATTTCTTCTTATGTTCATCCATGCTGTAACCACCAGGGCCGAGTGCGACTACCAACAGAAGTCCTCCAACAACGGACAACGTTTGGAAGAAATCGTACTTGAGAAAATCTCTGTTATAAGCGTGCTCTTGAAGATTCCACCAGGCATTGAAGTAGAGATTGATTGACGTCAAGTACACCGCCAGAGCCAGTGATGCAAGCTTGGTCTTGTAGCCTACAGCAATAAGCAGCACAAGCGCTACACCAACAGCATTCTGCGCTAGTTGCAGTAACGACAGCTCAAAGCGCAGCAGAGTAAGAAACATGCCAACCAGCAGAACTCTTCCGCTAAGTTGAATATAAGTGCGATGATTGTTTTCACCCATTGATGGCAGACCGGCAAACAAACTTTTGCCTTCTGACTTAATTTCAGCCAATAGAAGCAGTACACCACCAGCCAAGGCTAGGTTCCTAAAGATTTACATCAGTAGAAGCAATTACCTCTAGTAGCACAAAGTTAGTAATATTACAATATTATTACATCTGTGTCCAGGGATTCTACGAATTTCTAACATTTCATTGACTTCTTAGACCAATAGTGAAAATATATTGTTAGTCTATTGACAGCAAATGTTGTATCATTAAGAAATTAAAGATTGAACTTATATCATCTAAGTCAGCGGTTCTCAACCTGTGGCCCACAGCTATCAGCATGGTAGTCTACGAGCACAGCTTAAAATTGATGATTTTTAAAATAAAAACATACAAAAATGGATTTTTTTTTCAATTATTAGATGACAATTAAATAAGTAACTAATTAAATTTTTCATACTGAATGTTATCAATTTTTTTTATAATAAATTTTATTTTATTTTTAATTTATTCAATTTTTTTATATATAATAGTATATCTAAACAATAAATTTACATAAATTTATAGGGTCTATGAATATATAAATATTTATTATATAAGCCATTGAACATCAGTGGCACAATATTGCAATAATGGTCTGTGATCTGGAATAAAATTTATAAGTTGATAACTGATCCTCGAGTCTCTAAATGTTGAAAACTACAGTACTGAACTCATCTAATTTATCTTTAATTCAGACAGAGATTAAACTAAATAAAGTTTTGTTATGCCGCATCTAAAGTACAAATAACCGCAGTGTAACATATTACAATATACACGTAACATTTTTAACAGATTGTTGATTATATATCACGAGTAACAAAGCTTCAGTGTCAGTTAAACATTGACAACTTCATTCAACTTCTAATAAAATCCAGCTCTTTACACATTGACAAACAATTATGCCTATTAAAACATTAATAAGCCATCAATGCGATCAGCGAATATCAAATTGCATTATAATAGATCTATTTGTACAAACTGATCATCTTAAACATTGGTTTGTTTAACTAAACTGCAGTAGCGGATCCATGGGGAACAAACTTGGAATCATCAGGTTGAGCATCGTTGAATTACTAAAATTGAAATTTCATTTTAATAGTCTTGAATATGGAAAAATGAAATGCCAGAGAGCATTGTCTGTTTAAGTTTCAAAAAACCTGTCAGCAATAATGCTCCGTTAATTGCACACAATTTTCAGATTTTTATTGCTAACAATATTTCACCAAAAAATGATATAAAGTGACTTACTTTAGAAAAAATTTCATGTCCCAGAGTACACTATATGCTACAGTCTAAAAACAACAATAAGAAATAACAAGGAAATCATTTTGGCCTGAGCCAGATTTTATTTTCAAAGAAATTTTATTAATCTAAAAAAGCCGAGCAAGAGCATAACCATTCTGTAAAATATCTAATTATTATTATAATTATTATTATTATTATTATTATTAATTCTTTACATAAATAATAGAAAGTATTAAAAAACAAACTATATACTAATTTATTAAATAATTCAACTCAAATAAGAATTATATCAATTCTGTACTCTATTACTCATAGACCGAATTCATGTGTAAGAATATTAATTTTAAATTCAATTTTAAAATTAATGATTCAAATAAAAGAAAACAATTTTAAATATAATAAATAAATAAACAATAAAAAATAAGTAAAATATAAAATGATTATGAATTTATTTATAAAAAATAAAAGCTACTTAGTTTTGTCTATACAAGACAAAAGCTTATTACGTTTTACCAAAATATAAATGTGTAAAAATGTTCCATGTGGTAAATTGACAATCTTGAAAGCATTAACTTTGATCAAAACAAAACTTTCCAGGATTTCCTATAATAGCATAAAACTTATAGCAAACTTCTTTCATAGAATAACTAACGTTTTTACCTGCAACGCAATGATAAAGAAAAGAATGCCACAAGCGACGTAGACTTGTTTGCGACACAGAACCAATGCACTTCCTCCCAGCTGACCGACCAGATTAATGAGAACAAAGAGTGACGCAAGGAACCAGCCTACGCCCCAAGTAGAGTTCATGTAGTCACGCTGGTCTGACCATTGGAACCACATACGTATGCCATCTTCTATAAAAGTGCTCACCAGGCAGAAGCGCGCCACATGAGGCAAAATATGCTTGCTCTGACGCAGTCCCTTGATATAGTACAAATAAATTATACATAGCATAAATTTAGTTAAATTAAGTTAAAATACAAGAAGAGTCATTTTAATTACAATAACCACGATTTGATTTAAAGTAGTTTGTAAGACTTCAATTCCTTCACAGTAGATACTGTCAAACTAAATAGAATTATTTATATCACAATATAATGCTAAAATTGCAGGTAATTATAATGCGCAAGCTATATCTTAAGTGCTGAAAAAAATTGAGAAAAATTATTATTATTAAAAACAGGAGTAAATCTTAAATTTCTCAACAGTGGAAAAGCCTGAAATTTTCAACCTAAAGGCCCTCATTTTTAAAAAGAATGTGATGTTTCTGCACATTCCGATATATTTAATAAACTCTTTCGTTCATGTAAGAAATGTTATTGTACAATAAAAGCATCAGTAACGTTAAAGCGACGACTCTCGTTACACAAATGACTTTAAACGTTGGCTGCACTTTCTTCCCTGTACACTGATCGACCAAGTAGCACGCACCTACCTGATCGGCAATGTCCTCCGCTCTATTTAGAATCTCGTCCTTCTGAGGCATTCTCTATATAATATAATGAGTGTAATGCGTGTATATGAGAGATAGCGGTAATCTGTTGTTAGTTTTCCCTCGTGCAGTGACTCATCGTGACTAGGATAAAGCGATGAAGGCGGTAACAAGGGGCGGGTCAGTGCGAGGGGGCGTGGCTTGTATCGCGAATTTCTTTTATTTATTTCTTTCTTTATTTTACGATTTTTTTAATACGACACCGGAAACACGACAATCTCGTACGAAGCACTGCATGGTGCCGGCAACAAATTATTATTTCGTTTCTTTTTAACAAAGAATTGGAATATTATCTCCGGCAGGGGCCGGAGGACACAAACAATTCATTTTGGTGAGGATCAGGAATCAACAGGGGCGAGAATGACTTTTACATGGTGAATTAAAGAAGGCAAAAATTGAAACTGTTTAAAATAATTATTGTCAGGGTGATTTTATCTTCTAGACAATATTTTAGTTCAATACACATAACCCACCCCCTCTCCCCTTTCTCCATTTAAAAATATTTAGTATGGAGTCACTGCGATGAATGAGAATAAGTGTTTAGCAACTCTTTTTTATTCTAAATTGCAAGTAAGGCTTATTAACAAAACGCACATGAAAAAGTGAACAGTGTCTTATTAGCAAAACGCACATGAAAACAACACCGCAACAAATGATAATAATGTTAAAAATACACTTCAGTTTTGCGGAAACAATAGAGAAATGCTTATTCCCAAGTCTAGACAACAACATGATAAGAAACTTTATCTGATTTAGGGGCTCAACCAGTGGCAAGTTACCACACAGCTATAAAACACAATTCTGGAGTGCTTTGAGTTCGTATCACGTCTACAATGAGGATAATTCTTTGAACTTCTTGAATTGGTCTCCTTTAAGAGTTGAGTCAGTTCATCCTGTGGATCATATATTGTGATACTAGTTACATCAGAGGAGCAAGAGGCTTCCACAGTAGATGTCTGGGGCAATGGCATCACTTCAAGGGGTCTATCTGCTCTATGTATTTGATTAGAATCTTCCATGGGATGTTCTGCCATATCAATAATGTTTGTAATCTCTTTCACGTTGACTGAGCTTGAAATTTAATTTTTTGAATATTTTGAATGGCAGCTGGAAAAGATTAATCATCTGAGTAATGTTTAGCATTTTGATAGCCATGATGAACATATTTCACGTGACCTGTGTAATACAAGACATTTACAATGTTAAATTGACTATTATTCAAATGTGAGAGTTAACTTTAGTTCTACATAGGGAGGGTACTAGTTATTAAAAATAACGTTATTGTTTAAATTCTCTTAGCCTACCCGAGTAAAATTTAAAAAAAATATTGTAATGAAACTGACGAGAGCATCTACATGCTTGTATAGACTGAATTTTTACTTATATAGTATAATTTTCTATATTAAATGAAAATAGCTTTAGTTCATAATATCAGATGCATTTTCTAACTCAATTTAATTCTGCTATTCTACTAAGAAGGATTAAAAGAGTAAGAAATTTAATATTAAATAAAAGTTACAGAGCAAAAATCACTTTGTATAAAATGTCAACATTTTCAAAATACTTTTCTGAAAGATTCGTATTCCGTACTTATAACTCACCGTGCGTTGTCAGAAACTGACAATTCCGAGGTGCGGGTTTGATCTTCGCAATTTTTTTCCAGCAGGGCACTTTTTAGAATATATATTTATATTTTTTCCCAGAAATTGAAGCAGATTTATTTTGTCTAAGGAGAGCAGATAGTCAAGTTAATGGGGAGGTGGGTGTTGTCCCTGCACTAACTCATTTCAAGTCTGAAATTTTTCTTATCTCTAAACCTATTCAGTGATGTTAATAAGACCTTTTTTGATCAAGACAAGACCAAGCCCTGATGGTTCGAGACCAAGACTAAGACCAAGTGCTTCAAGACCCAAGGCCAAGACCATGAGCTTCGAGAGCAAGACCAAGATCAGGTGCTCCGAAACAAAGACTGAGACATAAAACTAACTTAAATCAAGATCAAAACCATCAGGTCTATGTAAAACTTGTTAAGGACCACTCACCAAACGTTGGCGACTTATTATACATAATACTATGAAATTTTTTCAAAAAATGCAACATTAGACACAATAAACTGTTACAAACTTACAGTGACTGTCATTATCATAATCATTACATCACTCACAAAATTGAAACATTGTTATTACCATCAAGTTATTGCACAGAACTGCAACAAAATCACAATACAACAAAATGCAACATTTGACACAATGTGCAGTCACAATCAGAGGGTGATCAACATCATTAATATTGTCACACGCACATACAAAGGTAACAATAGTAAATGCAATTAGGATTATTTATATTATTTCTGATTTTGTATTAACCTGTAATAAATGATTGAAATATATAAAAACTACCATTCCTATTAATTATTTATATGAATATTAATTATACATTTCCCAATTAAAACCGATGCCAAACCGATGCCCATATACCGATAATACCGATAATACCGATGTCCCATTAAGTTCAAGTTTATAATTCTATGTGTACAGCAGACAATCAGGTAACATCAGGTTTATTATTTTATATATTGTTAATATATTGTTTTAATAGTTTTGCTACCTTCTTTATACTGTAATACACAGTAGCAACATGATATCGTTGCTGCTACGCTAGTTGCAATTAATAGTGAAAGCAAAAGCGGAAATGTAAACACCTAGATCTTAGTGCACATTTTTCGATGTTACTTGTAACTGATACATGGGTGCATCAGAAATAACTGCTTAAGTTGAACATCATAATAATACTTTTTAGATGCATTTCAAGATTTTTGCAAACAATTTTTTGCTAATATTTGTGCTCGGCTAATTTTTTTTTCAAGACCATTTTCTCAAAACCGAGACCAAGACTGAGACCTGATCCTTTGAGACCGAGACCAAGACCGAAAAATGAATGTTTGAACTCGAGACCAAGATCGAGACCTCGAAAACTGGTCTCGAGACAGTCTCGAGACGAGACCTGGTCTCGAAACGTAACATCACTGTACCTATCCATGGCTTCTCTAGTGATTTAACTTATGCCTTATTGGTTTTGATACACGAAAGGCTCATAAGTATAATATTAAACTGGTTTTTTGATTCAAGGTCTCCCACAAAAATGTTTTTTAGTTTTGTATGATGATTTCATAATTTTATTATAACAATTTTACTATATCAATAATTTTACATCATTAAACACAAAGCGAGAGATAATTAGGAATGTTTCAATATACGAATGTTGTCTTAGTATTTAGACTCGCAAAGATTGAATGTTAACAAGATCTTCTAAATGGTCTCATTCTAATAAAACTGCTGGTGGGAGGGAAGGGCTCATATAATGTTTTATCGCTGGTGTCTATTCATTCTGGGAACTATATAAATGTTTAATCATAGAACAATAGAAAAAGAAATATCTGTGTAACTTGTTACCTTGTGGACCTTTTAGCTCAACGGTTCTATGTCTCTCTCTGGATTCAGATCTTTTTTCCTCTGAAACGGGCGAAGTGGAGGCGTTTTTAATTTACCTAATCCACCTGAGCAAAAATTAAAAAATAAACGTTGTGATGCAACTTAGTTTCTTTCTTACAAATGAATTTTTGATAATGTGAATTTCATACATCAGATAATTTTCTTTTGAACAAAATTATCTTCATACAGGTCTAATTCATAATATCAACTGCATTTATTTATTTCTAATTCAATTAAGTTCTATTGTTCTACTAGTGAAGATCAGAAGAGAATTATTAATGATATTTAGTTACATGCTGATTACTGAATTACTTCAGTAATTTTTTACAGTAAATATATAATTGCATTATTTGACAAAAACGTTTTCAAACTGTTTTCAGATCCTTGACCAATGCTCGCTTCTAGTTGGTTAATGCTATCCTTTGATGTAAGTTGTTCTGTCAATCTAGGAGCTTCAATGTAAGTGCTTTGACTGCGCAAGTAGCGATCATGCCTGCGCTGATACTCATTCAATCGATAAACGATATCTACCTCGACATCATGATTAAGATTATTATCATGTCTCCGATGAAATATCTGCAATGTTCATGGACATTCATGAACATTTAAAGCAAGTTTAAAAAAACATTACAATTTTAAGATACCGATCAGTAGAGATTGATTATGAAGAAGCAGATAAACCATAGTAATATAATAAAGTGTGCTTAGGATCTAATACAAATATGATCAAAAAGGCATAAATTATACATCTGAATGAAAAGGACTTTTACATTATTTTTACTATCACTTATATAACAACATATAATAAGATCATAATTAAACATTAGTTTAACTAGCAATAAATTATTTTACATATTTATGTAAAAGAGAAATATTAATGGTGTTGAAATCGACAATACATACACAAAAGAAACTTTCAGTGAAATTCTTCATTAATAATATCGGACATATCAAATTTGTAATCCTAGTCCTTTATCACTAACAAAATGCAAACCATCTCCATGTTTTTGGTCAATGCTATCCTTTGACATGAGTTGTTCAGTCAATCTAGGCACCTCAATGTAAGTGCTCTGACTGCGCAAGTACGGATCATTTGATTTGATTTTCATTCAGTCGATAACAATGTTCCTCTCGACATCGTTATGAAGATTTCTGTAATTTCTTTGCTGGAAACTCGGTGTTTTACAACAAATTAAAAAAAATTCGTTTCATTACTGTCAGAACTTTTCTCAAATTTGTAAACAATATGCAAATGACTTTAATTTTCTTTAAACATCTAATAATTACGAAGTTTTAATTACATAAATTGACTTTTTATTATTTTTTCTTTAACTTTGTTTATAGTTTTCTTGCCTCAGTTCTCTAGAATATTTCTTGATGATTGCAGATTTTAGATTTCGTACAATCTTGGAAGTACAATTTTTATTTCATTGTAAGAATAGTTTGACTACCAATTGGCAGAACACGATATATGTTTAAATCAAATATATAATGGGATATACAAAAAAAAACAATATTTTTCGCCAAAATGATCAATGCAACTAATTTTTCTGATTGAATTCCATTGCATGAAAACAGTATTTTACATAACATGTTCCTGCAGCTGATGAAGGTAATCCTACTAACGTCAGTGAGAGATGAAGGTTTATTTAACTTTTTAATATAATCACAAATAACATTACAATTGACCGAGGAAGAATAACAGGTATCAGAAGAGTTTTTATCAGAATATAAATAAGTTTTGATCATTACTGACTGGTTTTATAAGCCACTTCTTCACATTATTAGCCATGAGATTCTCTTCTGCTATCGTATCCTTAGTTCTTGTGCTCTTCTGTATTCCATCAACGCCTCTCCATTTCTTATCAGCATCAGCTGATTGCCTCTTTGCCTCATTGCTCATTGATTTACTGGAGAATAAGTCAAATATTGAAGGACGTCGACTGTCTCTTGATGTGTGGTACTGATGCAGCTCAATCTCTTCTGGCGTTAATGATGTCACAGCAGAGCATTTGGAAGGATGACGTGATATCATCTTTTGTGCTCCAATGATGACACGAGCTATAATATAGTTAAATTTGAAAAAAATATATTTGAAATATTTGAAATAAATTGTACCTATATTGATAATATTTTAATCTATAAATATATATTTTTCTTCAAAAGATTAAATATATTTTACCTTTTGAAGCTGCTACTGAAAGATATAGACTATAAAACTAAGGTTATTATTTTTAACAGTCTTAAAACTAAGACTGTTATTATTTTCCTTCTAGAAGGAATGCAGTTACCCTGTCGCGTTCTTGTTAGCGATCAAGTTTCGGAGCCGATGCTAGGGTTGGATTTTATTACAAGGTATAATTTACAATGGGACTTTGCTAGAGGTACAGTGCATATCAAGGGGCGACGTGTTCGGATGCATGCTAGAGTTGCGCAGTTTTCGTGCAGAAGAATGAAAGTGGTCAAAGAGAATTCTGTTTCACTACTTAGGTTAGTAATCGGGTTGATAAAACCGTATTTCAAGAAGGAGATTCTGAAGTCAAGGAAGATAGCGATTTCAGAGTATATAATGTAAAGATTAGTCAGCGTTCAGAGTTTGAAGGGCGGCCTATACGCACGATCAAGAAACCCTTAAGATTTAGGGGTGGCTGTGATAGTGGGACCACAGTCCGTGTTAGATCTAGCAGGAAAAATGTGATCTTAATCATTATCTACAGTCAGAGATGGAGGGTAACCGCAAAAAGTAGGGATTGTTAATAGCGAGACCAAGCAAGTGCCTCACGGATTTAGACGAAATAATGTGGACATATGGCGTGATGTCGCAAGAGGAATTACTTGGCGGGGTGAAGAGCAGTTCTTCTGCTTGGGTTGTATGAGCAGTTGTCCTAAAGTCTTTACCAGTAAGAAGGCTCATAACGAAGATATGAGCCTTCTTAGGCTCATAGAGATTCATAACGAAGAGGTTCATGATAAAGAAACCAAACGAATGGACAAAGGAAACGACGGTTTAGAAGAAATCGAGGCGTATAAAGAGTGGCTGACGGAGACAGAGACAAACGATTTGAGTCAGGATCTGGTGAGATCAGGAATAGACCCTGATTCACTGTTGGCTTAGATTTCCAAGGCTTAGATTTTCAAAGGTGCCGTGCGCCTCAGAAGTCATAGAAGACTAGCGTAGTGCCTGTGTGGGAAGTATTAACGAAAGACAGAGGGTGTGGGACGCCACGGTGCTATGCGCCTCAGAAGGCATGGAATAGAAGCGCAGTGCCTGTGTGAGGAAGGTCAACAAAAGACAGAGTAGTAGAGTTGTGGATAAGTGCTTACTTGTGGTGTTGTCGAGTTTTAGTGAGCACTAAGGGTATAGGGACCCAAAGGTGCTGTGCGCCTCAGAAGGCATGGAAGATAAGTGTAGTGCCTGCGTGGGGAGTGTTATTGAAGGACGGGGTGGAGTCGCTGAGGAGTAGAGGAGAAGAGAAGAAACTGGGAGTACTTTTAGTCGGTTCGATGAAATGCTCGATACCAGTTGACATTTGAAAATTGTCGATTTAGACAATTTCGGTGAATGAGATTGTTTCGAGTAGTGGCAGTAACGAGGATGTTCCGTTACGTAAGCCCGGAAGAATAATTAGTTGAAGCAGCGTAAGAACCACGTTGAAGAATATTCGGGAGTATTTGGCAATAAATAAATAAAGAGAGTGAAGTTAAGAGATTTATTATATAAAATGACCAGAATTCAGTTACCATTACCTAACTACAGAATGAAGCACTAACGCAAAATTATTAGATTAAAAAATGATA
>JAQIXG010005969.1:0-10842 GCA_034700105.1 Oconnorella tubifera
CGGCGTACTTGGACAGCTTTTTCGATTCCGCTAAAGCTGCCGCTGCGCCCGACTCTTCTGCCGACCTCTTCACATATGAAGGCGCTAACGTATCCGGGCATGTGGCATCCCAAAGAAGGCATCTGCCCTTCGACCATAGTACTAGCGTAGCACCATCTGGTCGCTTAGAGTCTGAGCGCATCAACCCCGGTGGCTCCCGTAGTGCCGGTACATTGGCGCTCTGAAGTGCACGCAGTATGACATCGTTGAGCAAGTTGTGAACAACGCAACTCTCAGCGAACTGTCATCCAGATTTAGGCCGAGTGAATTAACTAAAATGGATTAGCTAAAAATTGTCATCACATAATTTTTGTTTATAAATGTACACATTTTTTTCCTAAGCCGCTACTATGGGGGAGGGGAGGGGGCGGGGTTATAATACTGAACTAACGCCTTTAACATTTCAAACAATTAATAACTTACAATTGGAGGCTAAAACCCTTATTCTCCCAGCCACCCCCCTCCCCTCATTACGCCATTGCATAAAAATTGAGATTTTAAGTAACAACACAAATATTCAAATATAATTTGCAATAAGTAAATCGAAGTTAAATTCACGTCGAGTTAATATTACTATCATGAAAATATATGGAAGCTACTGAATCTCGTAAATAGTTTGAAAACAAATTAAACTGTATATTTAAATTATATGAAATTAGTAAATTATATAAAATACAGTGTTTTATACATTGGTAGTTTAATTTTTGAAATCAGAAAACTATTAATGTTAGTAAATAGCTGTTATGACTAAGCGCGTATATAAGTAACACGAGTATATATAAATGCTTCGATTCACATTATTCGATTCATATAATAGTTTGAACAAGCAACTTGTTATATATTAACAGTTATAAACATAATCTATCAGTCATTTACATTTTGACTTTAAATTTAAAAGATTAATAAGAATGTTTAGGAGAAAATTACTTTCAATTATAGATGTTGATCAATTAAAAAAGTTACATTTATAAGGTTTAAAAAAATGAAATTTAAAAAAGTTCAATGTTTAATATATTATAGATTATATAGAATAATTATAATTCGAGTAACTAAAGGTATGTACGCGTAATATAGTTACATTTATTATTTAAATAAATTAAGTAAATAATTGCCTTAATTAAGTATCAAACTGTAGCTCATATTAGCCTTTGTTTAATTTTAATAACAAATAAATTCAGTGGTGAATTTTTAAACACTGTAAGCCTGATAACAATGATAAAGAGAGATTGATTTAAAGTTAGTATATTATCAATTATTTATAGCAAGATTCGAAATAAAGTGTTATCGATAACAGAAAAACAAGATAGTATTAGTAACAGAAAGATTGTGCGTGACTTTATTGTTATATAATGAAATTAAATTTAAGTTCAGTAGGCTTATTCTAGATGATATCAAAATCACTACATTTATGATGAATATTTATGATAAATTAATGGAAAGTATACTTTTAGTAATATACTAACTTTAAAGCACTCTCTCTTTATCATATTCTTATTTTATATCCGTATATTTTGCGATATTCTGCGATTTTAGGAAATACATTGTGACACAATTTGTGATATCATTTTTAAATAGTTGTATTAAAAACAATAAAAGTTTGAATATCTTGGAATTTAATAATAATAAAATATATTCATAGAATTATAACAAGTTTATAAATATATATCTACGTCATTGCATCTAGAGATGAAGCATCAATTGTAGTCTTTATAATTTTCACACAATACTTTTCAAACTTGTCAATTTTTATCGAGGGTATAATAATACATGGTGTTTCAATGTCGTTACACCCTAAATAAACTATTATATAACATGGTAAATAGTGCATTAATAATCAGTAACATGTTGTAAATAGTCGTACGCCTATTTAGAAAGTTAAATTTTGGCAAGACATTTAGTAACATAAGATAGATATTTGCATTAACTTATAAAACGTCTAACTGAGATTTATAATAATTTTATTTTAGATTTAATCAACTATTGATTGAGATATTAATTAAATTACGCTATTAATTAAAGAAAATATCCATATAGGCCTAGTATTAATAAAAATAACTACTAATAGAAGCGATTTATTAAATATCGAAAGATATTCGCGTTTTACTAATAAAAACCATTTCAATGATCATTAGTTATTCAGTTTAAAAGCAAATTCAAGTTATAATAATATTTGAAGCGAACCATAACGATAGATAGTTTTATAAAGGAGAAAATTAGAAGACGATGATGACGATGATAATAACGATGATGATGAAGTTGCTTATCGTTTTGGGTGTGTCAGTGATTTCTAAACAGGTAAAGAATGTCGCTTTATTTCGCTACCTTTTTTAAGGTCTAGTTACTCTTTATATATAGCAACTCGACATGTGTATTTTATTAATAACTGTATTAAATTGTATTTCATTTTCGATTGATTACCTTATTGTATAATAATAGAAAAAATGTGTAGCGAAATGATATACTAATGGATTTTAAAGAAAACTGATAATAAATTCTATCATTATTAAGTATTTGAGACATTTTGTACTTAGCGAACTGTACTTTGAACGATTTTGGGTCAAAATTTAACGTCCGTTTTATTGTCTGTAAGTACTTCTGTGAAATATAAGCTAGTGAAATAGCTAATGAAATATCTTATAATGATTGTGCGTAGTTATTTCGCATTAAATCGTTTAAATTAGCATTATAATCGTCATTTTAGCTGTAATTTAAAGTCACGAAAATGTTGCTGAATATTTATTAACATTATACAGTATATCGTTGCAGCTATTTGGTTACAAAACATGTTAATATTGTTGAGTAAATAACGACTCTTTATATAAATTCTTTCACGCTTGAATTTTTAAGAAATGATGAGACATTTTTAATTAAGCCCTGCACATGAAACCAGGGTCGTTATTTTAAACGATATAGGTCCAGAATTTGTTGACAAAATATAAATAATTGCATTTATACGCTTGTTTGAGTCTTAAAAAAGGTATCGAATTTTTTGGTTAAATATGAAATCCAAGTTTGTTATTCAATAATAAGACATTGTAACCGCTTGGCATGCTAAGTATGTCTTACATCATAGAATCGAATAGTATTTCATTATGATTGAATACTAGTATTCATTTAGTATTCATAGAAAATTATTTAAGTATATATTTAATTGAATTAGATACTTATAAATATCAATTCAATCAACTTGTTAAAACTACTTCTTGATTAATAATCATTTTATTACAATAAGTACACAATAAAATTGCCTTATTTCGTAGATATAATTTATTTTGCAGATATACAGTGTATCTATTACAATTATAGCTTTTATATAAATACTTCAAAAACAGAGAATTTATCGCATCAATAGGCCCCTACATAGGAAACCATAAAATTATTATGCAAAATTGTCGCCTAAATTATGCTAAAATGAGGCTAATTATTGCGCAAAAGCAATTAGCCCAGAGTGCAGTGTTAAGTAAATGATTTAGAGTTGTTATAAAATAGTTTATCTTGGTATAGTTTATTGACCAGGCTGTGATAATCTACAGTGCAGTTATAATGTTGATTGATACTAGTAAATTGTTTGTACAATTTAGCCTAGTTAAGATTCTATTACATAATATAACCAGATATTGAAAGAATTATTGTTTCATAATGTTTTTATTTGTTTCATTTATAATTTACTGTATTTTCCAGGTTATACTGGGTGCAGAAATTAGTAAACATACAATCAGCGGTTAGTTAGTATAAAAATCTATATTTTTATTTAACGTAATTATTATTATATTCATTATTGTCATAATTAAATTGAAATGGTTACGCAAAATGTAATTTTTAAAAATATTAAATTTTAGCTTTAGAAATATAGTTATTCTCAACTATTTAAAGATACTTATATTACTTTCTAAATCTTATTTGTTTTTTGATGTATTTCTTATATTTTGTATATTTTTGAAATAGAAATTAATTCGGTTTTAGTTAATGTATTAAAACAATGTATCGTATTGAATAACAGCTCAATAAATAAAGGCAATAAAGTATTAAAAAAACTGAACAATTATCTATATCAATAATGTCATGTATGTTATTACCGAATGATTAACTCGATATTTTAGTCATTTTGGGCGTTTTGTTTAAATCGACTATATTAGCCTACTCAACCCAGCATCTGAACTAACGCATACACTAATCATCGATGATTGATTGATGATTGATTGATGATTTATCTCGAATAGATTACAGGATTATTGCTCGCTAAAGTGCATTGAGATTATAACGCCCCGTGTTTTTGCATAAACTGTAACAAAGCATATTCATTGATAAATAATGTAGAAGCTTTTATTTAAAGGCGTTCGTTTATAAATATAACATGAAATTCTTTAAATGTTGCAACTTACTGAGTCTATATTTCACTGCACGGTTTATTAAATTGCTTAAATAATTAGAATAACTTCGGTTAGGTGTACTCTAAAATGCACAATTGATGTATTTATGGTTTAAACTCAATAGGAAATACCACAGAATGCATTCTCAGAAAGCATATTTATTAAGTTATAAGTTGTGTGTTAATTTTATATATAACTAGGCTAAACAAATTTCATCCCAAAATGTACATAAAAATACATAATTGAGCCTACAAAAGTTAACGTTAAAACAATAAATATATAAAAAATATATACATTGATTGTATATTATAATGCATACATTATATACAGTGAGTATATTATATAGACCAACACGTTGGCAATAAAATTGTACACAAAAATCTTCGCTTGTATAAATAAACATTAACAAAAAACTTGACCCAATTATTTAATCGAAAAATCTTTATTTTCTGCGCAGTTTAGAATTATTGCAAAGTTCGTAATTGTTACATAACTTGATGTTTGAAATTCTTCAGCTAGGTGTGGTCGTATTTATTGTAAATCGAAAAATTGTACGCAGTTCAGATAATTATAATCTATTAATCCAGTTAAAAATAGCATAGTTTTAGCTTTTGGTGAAATTTTATTCCAGAGAGAAAATAAATTACATATATCGTTCATGAAATTTGTACACAGAACTTTTACAAAAGATAAATTTATAAATCTGATAAAATATAAATATTGAATGAATAGAGCTGTGTGATGGGGAAGGGGGAGGGGGGAGGGTTAAAATAAGAATATTTAAAATTATCATAATTTCACAAGCATGTAATATGTATCCATTAAAATGCAGTATTTGCTTTAAATATTACTGGACTTGAAAATTGCTTTAATTAATTTATCTTCAATTCATCTCGTTATTCATCTCGCTATTCATCTCGCTATTCATTTAGACTGCGACACAGGCAAGCCTGCTGATGTCATTTTTGTCCTGGACGCATCTAACAGTATCTGGGGGCCGGATTTTAACCGCCAACTTAATTTCGTGCGCGAAATAGTCGACGTCTTTCACGTGGGGCCCCTGCACACACAAATTGGCCTCGTGACGTATTCAGACGGGCCCCTCATGCAATTTAATCTGAATTATTATGAGAGAAAAAGTGACGTCATGGCGGCCATTGATAACGTCAGACAAAATGGCGGATATCAGACTGCAACAGCGGATGCTATTAGGTAGGCCTATGAGGCTCGTTAGTGAAGTAGTTAGAGCGATGGATTTGGGCGCGAGAGGTCCAGGTTCGAATCCCGGGTAGTTTGGTATTTCTCTAACTTGCTGCATCCTTTAGTAAGACGCTTATTTACAAGTTTATAGAATAAGAAAAATGTATCATAATAATAAACTTTACAACATAAAGAAGTTATAAATAAACTCTAACCCTAAAACTAACATTTCTTACTTTATAAACTCATAAAGTTAACTATATAACCCTAACCTTAATATTCTTACTTAATGAAGTTATGCATTTAACCCTAACTCTAACCCTAACCCTATTTCTAACTTTAACACTAACCTTAATCCTACTCTAACCGTAACCTTAACCTTAATCCTAGCCCTAACCCTAACCACAACCCTAACTTAACCCTAGCCGTAACAATAACCCTAGCCCTAATCCATTTTTCTTCCAGATACATGCGCGAACGCGGCTTTTCAACCACTGGGGGCGCCAGAAAAAACGTCACCCGCCTCTCAATAATCATCACCGACGGTCTCTCGGACGACACGCAACTGACGGCCGAGGAAGCGCGCAGGACTCGGGAGGGTGGTGTGCACTTATTCGCGGTGGGTGTGGGTAGATACCATGATAAAAATGAATTGGCATCAATTGCGAGCAAACCGAGTGAATACTATACATTCAGTGTGGACAATTTTGAAGGGTTGGAGAATATAAAACATTTGTTGGCTATCAAAGCGTGCACGGGTATGAAATATGTAAATGTTTATAAAATATTATTATTTTATTTGTTTTACTTTTTGCAGTTTAGTTAATTTAAAATGGATGGAAAAAATAATTGTAGATTAAATATTGAAAATAAAGGCAAAATTAAGCGACTTGTATTGGTATAAAAACTGTGCGTTGGTTATTTATGATGGTAAATTTAATGAAAATCAAACGCATACATTTTTATGTTATTTTTATGTATTTAAAAGAGAGATGTCGTACTTGATTGATTGATAATGAAATTGATTTGTTGATTGTTTATTTTATTGATTTATTGATTTTCTCGCTGACTGATTGATCTATTTCTAACTGCTTTAAATTGTTACTTATGGTAAGTTTCCATTTTTTATTGTAAACATTTTTTTATGTATACAGTTACTGATCCTCCTACAACTACGCAACCAACTACAACCACAACTACGCAACCAGTCACAACCAGGGGTATCATAACTTTTGAAGAAAATCCTGAACTAAAACGAAACGACGCAGATTTTGAGGCAAAACATCAAAGTCATCTGGAGGATAGACATTCTGAAATAGCAGGGCAGGAGGGTAGACAGAGTCAAGTAGACAGACATTCAGGCATACACGGAGAGGGACAACTAGAAGGATCTAGAAGTAATCTTGTAACTGAAGGTAATACTGTGAAAACAAAAAAAATCAAATTAAAGTTATTTTAATTTTCTTTGAAGTATTAAATCGTTGAAGTATTAAATCATTGAAGTGTTAAATGGTTGAAGTATTAAACTGCACAATGCATTCTAAGATTAAACACATACACTAATTAAATTAATTAATTGTATTGCTAATTAAATAAATTTTAAAATATATGT
Source organism: Oconnorella tubifera (assembly GCA_034700105.1). Lineage (NCBI taxonomy): Eukaryota > Metazoa > Annelida > Clitellata > Enchytraeida > Enchytraeidae > Oconnorella > Oconnorella tubifera. Next base: position 7,222 of record JAQIXG010005969.1, read on the forward strand.
ATTTTATAAAGTTTTAAAAATTTTCCCCCGACTGGATTTGAACCTTCTGCTTGGAAGTCAAACGCTCTACCAACTGCCCCACGATTTAACTCAATAAATAATATATGTCATATCTTTATTATTACTAGGAGAAAATGGAGCAAAGCCAGATGAATGGACTTATGATGAAGGACTCAAGAAATGGATTTTAAAAAGGGGTCGCAGGGATGATATTAGACAAAACTCAGGCTATTGGAGCTATGACGAATACGGGCAAGCTGTTTGGACACCCCTAGAATATTACTATCCAACAGTGGACTCGTCCGGTTCGCGTGGAATGGGTGATAATGAAAGGGGGGATGGGAAAAATCGAAAAAAAGAGAAGAATTCATCGAGGAGAGATTGGGAGAACAGATCAAAAGATGGTAAATATTGTAGAATTTTTTTTGTTTAGAATAATAATTTTTTGTTTTCTAGAATATTTTTTTAGTTGATTAATCGGTTTACTATTTGTTCGTTTAGCTGGTTGATTGGTTGATTAATCGGTTTACTATTTGTTCGTTTAGCTGGTTGATTGGTTGAATAATTAACTGAATAATTGATTGAAAGTATTGTAACTAAAGTATTGATTGATTAACTGATTGAAAAGTTTTTGCTTCATTTTTTCGCAGTATGCAAATCTACATCTCCTCTCGACATCGTATTCATCGTAGATTCAAAAAACGGGACAAAACTTCAACGCATACGTATGTATGAACTTATACGTGACGTCATCGATCAAGTGGACATGTCAGACGGTCACGTGCGCGTCCAGTTCGTCCAATCATGTGCCAGGCGAGACAACGAACGTCTCTTATTGGCTGGTAAACTGACCAATAAAAGCGCTCTAATCAACGCAATTGATGAAATGTCTACGCCTCATAAATCTACTGCGGAATTATTTGAATCAATGATAAAAAAACTTAGCTCCTCCCACGAGGGAAGTGAGCGGAGCCACGAGGGGAGTGGGCGGAGCCAAGAGTCTGTAAATGGGCGAAGCAGTGAAGCAAGTGGGAGGGGCCAAAAGAAAAAGGTAGCCATTTATTTAACGAACGGTTCATCGGGGGATTTTGAGGGAACAGTTAGAGCAGCACAGGAAGCTAAAATGGGGAATAACGTGGAAATATTCGCGGTAACTTTGGGAAAGAATATAAACAAGAGCGAGATGAAGGCTGTGGTTAGTTGTGACGTTGATAAACATCTCTTTCATTTGACGAATCATTCCAAAGCTAAAAGTGTTCAGAGAAAACTGACTAAGGCCCTTTGCAAATTATAAATTTTATAAAAAACCGTGTGTTTTTGTGCGTTATGGATATGTAGTGCGGTTAAAAATGGGTGTTTTTTATGTATGTGTGAATGCTCAGTGTATGTTAATTTAGATTATATTATAACCGTGTTCATTTTGTGTAAGTGTTTAATTAATATTTTAATGTTATTTTAATGCTATTTAACGAAAATTCTTTGTAAATATAAAGGTATGCTTTTTAAAATAGTAAGTTACATATAAGTGTGTTGTTATTTAACGAAAGCTCTTTTAGCAAAATAAATATTATAATATTAAGGTGTTATTTTTAGATTAAGCTTTTTTAAACTATTTATGTGAAGCTATGCGTATAATTTATATAGATTAAATTAACATTCAGTTAGATTAAATTAAAGCGTTGTTTTAATGCAAAGAACTTTGTAGATTTTTATATAGAAGTATTGTTTATAAAAGTTTATAAATCATGTAAAGTTCTTCCTATCTGACAAAATTATCTGTGAATATAATGTGTTTCAATTGTGTTTATTTTAATATTTTTTATATCTTTCTATCTGACTATCTAGCTATATTTGCTGGACGATATTTATTTTATTTTATAAGCAATGCAAAAATAAAACAATCTTAAACATCGAGTCTTTGTTTTTATCTTAATTGTGAAAATAGCAAAAAATAGAACAGTAATATAATATCAATAAATTTAGTATTAACATTTAGTATTTAAAAGCGAAATTATTTACAATACAAAAAGGTGCTTTTTAAAAGTTAACTTTTCTCAAATATACGCCACACATTAAATGTACGATAAATTACCTGATATTTTAAGACAAATTAATTATGGAATAATTAAATTTTGACATTTTATTACAAATTCGATGTAATGACATTATTTTTTTGCTTTAAAAACACAATTGTTTCCAATCTTAAAATGACTACAATAATTACATTATATCTCAACGACAATAATAATATTAAGATAACACCCACTGTGATAACACTCAATTGTTTTAATTAATCGTAAAAATAATCTCTTGTTTGATAGTATGTTAGCTCACCCAATTTGCTGATAAAACTACAAGCTTAATAATAGCAAATCTAGTTTATAATAAGAATTTAAACCTCTGATAATTGTTTCTCTACAGCTGATAAACACATATCGATCTTATAAGGTGGTCGATTATTATTATACATTCAAAGTTCTTTTGAGTCAGGTTCAATTATTCGGTTCAAAGTTGAGAGCTTTTTATCACAATTATTTGAAAGTATATGTTATTATTGCATTAGTACAAAATATCGGTAGCTTCTTACAAGTAAAAACTTATTGACATTGAAGTAAATATATGTGAAAAAGGTGTCGCTATAATTATGGTTAAATATTAATGTTATAAATAAAAACATTACAGCTAATCTGTACTGATTCTAATTTCTAACCCTAGTACAGTTGTGCTATTAAGTTTAACATCACAAAGTAAGCGAAAAATTGACTAAATATGAGAGTTTATGAAATATTAAAACTTTTAAAATAATATCGAGGGGGGGGATGAAAACGAGAATTTTTAAGAGTTAAATTAGGGTTAGATTTAAGATTATGGCTTAAATTATTATTAGGGTTAGTTCTGGGGTTACTAAGATTATATTTCGAGCTATGATTTTCATTTATTAAATAACATCATTTGGTTTTTATATATATTTAATGTATATATATAGTATAATCTGTAATATATCTAGATCAAGATGGCGTCTAATTTAAGCGAGTCGCCATCTTTAGACAACCAAACAATGGTGGACATGTTGGGTGGACAGTTGCATGAAGTGAGTTTTTTAATCCGAGTTATTTTCTACATGGTAACACCGAACGAAACGACATATGAGAACATTGAACAAGTTCCTAACTATCTCACAAAGGTTAAGATTTTCAATGATTTTGATGATTGATTAATCGATTGATTAACTGATGATTGCTTTATTGATTGACTGATTGATTAACTGGCAGACTGATCTATTGATTACTGATTTAGTGATTGAACAACTAACTGATTTATTGATTTATTGTTTGATTGATTGACTTACTGAGTTATTGACTGAGTTATGGATTGATTGACTGACTTATTAATTATTAGCTAACTTTTTGATTTATTGATTGATCAACTGACTTACTTGCTGATTTGTTGCTGGATTAACTGACTGACTTATTAATTGATTGATTTAATGATTGACTGACTTATTGATTGAGTTATTGATTGACTGACTTATTGATTGAGTTATTGATTGACTGACTTATTGATTGAGTTATTGATTGACTGACTTATTGATTGAGTTATTGATTGACTGACTTATTGATT
>JAQIXG010005970.1:0-10841 GCA_034700105.1 Oconnorella tubifera
TCCAAACTTAAAAATTAACTCAAAACTTTTCCGCTTCCGCAAGCTCCTTAAGGATGAGAGTAAATCGAGCTTAACTCATTTCGTATTATCAGACCGAGATTATATTCTTGTAGACAATTTATTGCTTTAATTGAACTTGACTTTATTTACATGAGTCGTCTCATTGTAGCATTATTTGACTGTAATAACAGGCCAAATATTCCAAGTGGTACCTGTCTCACTGCCTCTTCTATTGGTTGGGACATCATGTTCAGTACTTGCTCCCACTCGTCCTGTGTACGATTTGCAAAAGCGTTAATAAGGGACATGTTTACTACTTGTAGTTCACTCAGAATTTGCAGCACCGTATTAAATCCTATGACAAAACGTTAGTATATGCTCAATAAATGGTAACGATGTAAATTATAGTTATTGACAGTTTCTACTAATATGAATTACAATTATATATGAAAGCTTAAATCTTATAAAACTATCAATTACATTACGCAATAATTAATTCATTTTAAGATTGAATTACGTTCAAGCTTAATATATCTCGTGTTGTCAGCTGTTAAAGAATAAAGAGCTATACTTGCCACTCTTCTGGGCGTATGATTTTCTTAGTAAGTTTTCATTACAGAAGGTGACCTGTGGAAAACGCAGACTACTGGCTTGCTGAATGTTTATATTGGTTGAAGTGGGATAGGATAAGTAGAAATTTACTCTATCGTAAAGTTGATAGGTAGCCAGAACAGAACCGAGAAGAAGTAGAAGAACCCATATGCATTTCTTTGGCCAAGATCTGGACTTATCCGTTGCTTGTCTGACTCCAATGATTGAAACTTCTTGGGCAAAGTTGTACATCGCTAATTGCGTTGACTTGGGTTTATTCATGCTTGTCATCATGAATGCTGGAAGATAAAGCGATTGCTATATCTACAAACAATAATATAATAATTTATATAATGCACTGGAAAATTCGATATGGTTCAATTATCTAGTTTACAATTTGTTCGTTTAATATTTGTTCATACTGTCAAATCAATATTAATTGATCAAATACTCTAAAATTACGGAAACAAATCCTTTAATAACTCCTATTTGATTTGTAAGTTGTCTGTAATGATTCAATAATTAATCAAATCAATATAATAGGCAAGTTTTTAATCAATAAAATTATTAAAACAAATCAATAACGTTTAACAAACATTACAGTGCGTATGAACTTCTATCAGGACAATCAAAAGTATCACTGTATGTTCAGTATTTTAACGAACTGAATTTTTACATAAAGGCAGCGTTTGATATCAAATGGGTACGAAATATTATAAATAAGCTTTTTATAGTGTCTGTATGTGACATAGCGATTTTTATTAACAAGATTTTAAAGTAAATCAAACTGATAATTTAGCGTGATATCCAGCATTATATCAACTGAATTTAATGTACAGTATTTTAGCAAAGTAAACTAAGAATGTTTCATGTGATAGCATCAACCACTGTAACAGATAATGGACCACAAAGAATACAACTTCTCAATATTCATTATTTGCTTTAGCACAATTGTTAGGCATCGTGTTGTTTTATCTAAAGCATTTATATTTGAGCAGCTTTTAATGAGTCGTGATATTTTCACTTTTTATAAAGTAGAATCTGTTATCGAGACATGTGAGCTTAAATATATATGATCTCCTTATTGTGCCGGGTTTTTATATTGCGTTGTCGTCTGATAGTGTTCCACATCTTAGTAGACCTATTTGGTTGTTTTTTCACTAAAAAAATAATCCGTGTAATTCTGTTTTTATGAGACACACTGGGTTTATTTAAATAATTACTTGAGCGCAACACTTTTGGCGATCAGGCTATTAATGTCAACACATTTGAATTGCCGAATAAGCTTACCTCAGTGATCAGCAATTTAAAAAATAACATTTCAATGGCAATATATACATGGATTTACAAATCTACGAAATATAATTCTATTTCATTAAATTATTACCACGTTTATAATGTTAAGCTACTTACTAACGGTATTATTTAATAGTAAAGCGTTTTATAATGTTATTCTACAAGCGCGTAATATAAGTTTATAGTGTAGGCCTATGTTATTTAATGTCACCGAATTCAGATATATTGACTGATAACTTATTCCAAACGGTTAAAATTAAATTTAACAAAACTGTAACAGAATATAACATTCTACTGGGACTACAAAACAGCGGGTAGATCATGCGGCGTTTTAAGCATTATATTATAGTAGTATTTTTAATTTCTATAAGCTGAGTATAAAAACTTGATAATATGTATTTTTTATCCATCGTGGTAGCTTGCAGAATAGTCCTTTTCGTTATTAAGTAAAGCATATTATCTAGATTAAATTAATACAATTGTCAATGAATGTTTTTTAAGTCAAGTGAATCGTTGATGTTAATATACTCATACTAGCAAATTGGTGGGTAGACTTTTTTGTGAGCACATTTTGGATAGTTAATAATGCTTTCTTTAAGCCATACAATTTTTGCAATATTTTTTAAAAAAGACACATGAGAACATTTTTATAGTCGCCAGCCTCTATTTAGATGTTTGTCCTTACTTTAATATGATGCATCTTAATAACACTGACACAGTTTTACTGCGAGAGCAAAAGTATGGCTAAAATTTCAAACTGATTTACAAATATAATAATATGTAACATATAATAATAATACTTGCATATTTAAGTCAAATTGACTCCGTATAGTGAACTTTTATTTATTTACTTATTTTCTTCATTTGTTGTTTTTTCTGTTACCATTTATTTGGTGAATTAAAAGTTTGTATAATTAAACTACTATAATTGTTATTGTAGTAAATGTAAACAACATTAAAAAATTTAATTCCAATTATTTCTTTCATTCCGTTTATGGCTTTACAAGCCGCATGTTGCATGCCCCGGGCCGCAGTAAATGCCTTACGGAGCTGCACTTACTGATATTTTTTTATAAAGATCGAGGGCTTCAAGAAATGGCTCAACGGTCAACGAGTTAAATAACCGCAAATAAATAAATTGAGTATAATCATTCATCGCGTTCTAACTTGTAAAGGTTGTATATATGAAGCTTTATTTCGCCACTATGGCAGCAGTTCAACACACAAATAAATAGTAATAAAAAGAATTAGGATAACGAAAAATGGAATATTATGCAGATATAGTGCATTAAAACTGTTGTATTCATATGTCATTGCACGTATTTGATAATGTATTTGATCATACGTATTTAATAATATATTTTATGTATTTGAAAGCATGATTTTACAGTATTTGACATTGTATTAATAATATGTAACAATTTTAATTAAAATAGCTTTCGTAAACTTTTATTATTTATTAATTAATCCAAGAGTTATTTTTTAGACTAAAAGTGATACCGTCATTAAACGCTGTAATATTTAGGTACAATGTCAACTCAACTTATAACTACAACTGTTGAAATAACTTCTGACATAATGATAGACTTTCGTAACTTAAGCTACTAAACGTTTTATTAGTTACATGTTTTCATCTAGTGGATAAACGATTTTATTCTTTTCTTTGAGGCAATTTGCTAATTTACCCCGGAACCACTCCAAGAACAAGTGGCAAGCGAATTCGCCCACTTCGAACACTGTTAGTAGAGTAGCGCCTAGCACGAGACCCAACGCTCCGCCCATGTCGCTCAGAAGAGCCATGAAATCATAAGCCGCACTTATCGTTATGTCGTTATATGATAGCGTGGAGTAGAAAATGTTGACTGTGGCATAGTTTCTAAGCTGTTCTGCGGGAGTCAAATTATTCTCGCGCTGAATCAGTTTCTGAAATCTTTCTGATCGTTGAGTTTGGGCGATAGTGTAGATATAGCGAGTGCGATAACATTCGGGGGGACAGTTACATTTTGTACTTAAGTCCGAGTTGTTCATGAATAGCGATACATAGGAGTAGTAGTAACAGGAGACAAGTTCCAGGATGGTACACAATCGTAGATTACCTATTTAGAATATAATCATATAACCATAACTCTGAAGACATCCTGTATCTATAATGTAACAATTACAATTAATAATTACTGCCGCAAACAATTTATACTATTATGCACTATTATATTAAATTTAAAGTAAATGCATATATTCGAATTTGTAACTAAAATATTCTTGAAAAAAAGAAAATACTTATACTGATTATTAATTATCTCACATGCAAAGAAATTACAATCCGTTTAAGAAAAAACTGAAGTCTTGCATTAAAAGATTTAATACCAAGAGTGTTATTGATATGCCCTCAATTGATAGAGTTTTGTCGGAAAGCAGCTTATCAAATTTAATTAAATTTAAAACGAGACATAGGCCCACATCAACTAACGGAAGGCCATCCAGAAATCAATGCGATAATGCATCTTGCTTGTCTTTTTATTATACACTCTTGGTTTAAATTTCTATGTTTTAAATTAGTTCGTTTTTTAACATTACCTGGCATATATTGCGACTTGCATCCACATATTTTTCCCAATATCTTTTCTTGGCATTCATATATGCAATTTGCTGTACGATATCCCGGCTTGTCCGAGCAATTGCTGTAGGGACTTGGAAGTTGTGTGCTCTAAATAATAGATAATTCCTCATCCAAATGATGCTAAAGAGTTCTTAATTATAGTATTGTAACATTAATGCATGCATTATAATATCAATACAATTTATTATGTTTTCATTTTTCTGCTATTTGCAACCTACTGTATATTATTAAGTTAAAAATAGTAACATTATGAAATATTTTAACTGAAATTTTTCGAAATTTTTGTGTTTTTATTTAAGCATCGTTGGTTTTTTTATTTCTTTTAGCTGTTAGCATGTTTAATTTAATTATTTTACGTATTCGTGTATTAAATTACTTCTGAATTATTTTTGTAAATGAGCACAACCAAAATAAATAATGTCAGTACTAGTATTAAAGTAGATCAACGGAAAGCCTTCAATAACAATACCTTTTCTACTGAAACTGAAACAGATGTATAAACTCCAGGTCCAATGGGAATTCCTAGCTCCATCATATGTGGACTCTCATCTGGATCATGAAGCAATATCTACAGAGCAGTACTTTAGTTTATTTACAATTCTTTGCTGTATTAATTGTGAATGGCGGAATTACAAAGCTAAATATTTTAGCATTTACTAAAAAGAATATTACTAGAGAAAAATTCATATATTTGCCCTACCCGGAATCCTGCAGCCATTGAGTTTGTAATCAGATAATCATCCTGATTAACAAACAAAATCAGACCTAATCCTGTATGAGAACCCGGTTGAATTGATGTGTAGTTGAAATTGCCTGAAATAATGAGTGTATGCTTGGAGTTAAACTTCTCTTAACAAGACTATATATATATTGACCATTTTCAGTAAATTGATATCGATATAACATCTAGATAATACTTTTGATAACGATTCATGCAGTTTAACAATATAACAGTTATATTTGTATATTGTATCATATCTTCATATAACGTAATAAATATTAAACTTTATACTAAATATTATAACACTATGTAGCAACCTGAGTTGAAACAGAAGCATCGTCCCATATTAGTTTCCACAGGCTGTATTGCTGAAATTGGTAAAATTTCAGTACCCCACTGAATCTGAATAGGTTAACTAAAAAATCTTTAATTTGGCATTCAGCAGAAAGTACAAAATAAAAATGCAACAAACATTTGGCTAAATAAAATCAAGAACAAATATTAATACGATCCACAATTATATTGTAATATCTTAGGGAATAGCTGGTAGTGTTCATTATCATGAAATTATTTAAAGTAATTAGTTATTTAATATTTATTTAAATGAAAATTATTCTAAGTTTCGACTCAATAAATCTCAAAATATACTCATGAGGACCTATTCAGTTGCATATTTTTATTCTACAATTGAGTTTCAGTTTGGATTATAAATAAGCTATCTCTTGACAGTAATAGTACTGTAGTGAAAATTGATTAACCTAATTATAACCCATAAACGTAACTCAAGTTACAATATTGTGTATATCAAATAGAAATATATAAAATAAAATATTCCTCCTATAATTTCATTGTTCTTATTGTTAAACCGGAATAAATTATATATTATGTAGAATTAAACTAAATTAAAGAATATGATTCTTTATAGAATTGAATTAACTTATTGTTATGTTTCTGAGACAGCGTTTAACCTTCCTCACAGCTTCTTCCAATGGTTGCGACATCATATACATTATACGATCCCACTCGGCCTGTGTTCGATTGAAACTAGTGCTTATCTCAGAAATGTTCGTCGTTTGCAAATTAAGCATATTCAGCATTATGTTTTCAAGGCCTATGAAAAATAATATTGGATTCTGATAATGATAATATAGTTAATTAGGAGTGTAGTTATCATTGAGTTAGATAATACTAGTGTATAGGCCTACTGACAAAATGTTTAATGCAGCTGATAACTACAAGGAGAGAAGAGAATAGATAGAGTACCAGTTTACTGTTGAGGTAGCCTACATTGCTATATGGTATACAGCAATGTACCTCAACAGTAAACTGGTACTCTATCTATTTTCTTAGCTCCTGAGCAGCTCATAAAAAATCAGAATGGTCCTCTGTTAAAAGAAGTTGCCCATGCTTGCTGTGTACCTTTCTTTAACTCATAACTATCTATTGCAGAAATAGCATATAGCAAGTTAGCATGCAATATAATATTCCTGATTCTTGCAACTCGTGTTTTTGAAATCTACAGCATGTTGCTTAGTGTATAAGTTTTGTTAAGAATAGCATGCATTAATTATGCCTACACTCATAGCTATATAGTATTTAAAGATAAGACATTCCTGTCATCATGTATTATTTAAATTTACTGAAAATTCTACCGGCATATTTTATGTAAAAATAAAGATTCAAATTAATTTACACAATGATGTTGATAAAAAAAAACACACAATAGTACACTGTAGAATAATACTTATTGTTGTTTTATGTTTTAAACACAATTTCTGTGCTTTATTTCTTCAGTTATGTTTACCTATAATTAAAGAAACAAATAAGCAAATACTTGCCGCTTTCTTGCGCGTATGATTTCCTAATGAAATTTTCATTACAGATGGTGACCTGTGGAAAACGTAAGCTACTGGCCTGCTGAATGTCTATATCGGTTGATGTGGGATAGGATAAGTAATAAGTCATTCTATCGTGAATTTGATAGGCAGCAAGCAGAGAACCGAGCAGAAGTAGAAGAATCCAGAAGCATTTCTTTGGCCACGATCTGGACTGATCCGTCGCCTGTCTGACTCCAATGATTGAAACTTCTTGGGCAAAGTTGTACATCGCCAGTTGAGTTGATTTGGGTTTATTTAAGCGTGTTTGCATTGTGTTATATTATATTAAAATTTTGTGAATCGATAAAAAATTATCTTGTTGTTCTTTATGTTTATTATTAAAAAATCCAATTCAACTTATATTTTTGATATATTAAATTTTGTATTCAATTCAATTCAGATCATCGTTTTACCTATTATATCTTGATTAATTTGTGTATTTTTTTAGTAAAAAGAAATTCAAAACATTATGCAAGATAATATTATTGACAATAATTACTTGACGAAATGGAATCATAAAGGTAATAAATTAAAGTCTAACCCAATCTCAAAATCATCAGTATTAATCAAATAACCTAAACATCCTTCCTAAGATATTAAAATCATGTAAATATTAAACAATGAAATGTTTATTACTTGCATTGAACTATCTTATAACAAACCGAGTTTTAAAAAGCATATCTGATTTATGGCTCTTTTAATTTTCAGCTAAAAAATGTATAAGCAAATAATGACTGTAAAAATGTCATTTCTATTGTAAACATCGTACATCCTTGCATCTTACTTTACATTAGTAAATGTAAATAAAAACTAATGTGGTCAACAAATTAACAACAACAAGCTGCATATCAAATATCTGGTCTAATGTTTTACTGCAATTTTCCGATATCCTAATGCAGTAGTTTTTCTAATGTCATTAAGTAAGACGCCCGAGTAGAATATAAATAGCTGGAAACTAAGCGTTTCCTTATCACTATAAATTAATTTAAAAAAATACAAAACAGTTTTTAGATGACGATCTTATTAAAAATATTTTATATTAATGTCTTCTATAGATTGCTGTAAGTTAAAAAAATATTTATGTCATCTCGTTTTTTGTTTCATAATTGTCATCAGAAGATACGCTTTCCTGTTTCATATCCTCAATCCACGCAATTTTTTTCTCTTGTATGTCTTCATTCAAATTCAATTCAGTAATTTTAGCTCTTTTGTCCTCACTCCATGCATTAACCCGAGTTTTCCTTTCGTGTTCCAATGAACAACGTTTTGCCATTTTTCCTAATTCCCTAATCGTTCTGTAACCAAACTCAGCCACTTCATAAATAGTCAGTAGCGTAGCGCCTAGCAGCAGGCCCAGGGCTCCGCCTACGTCGCTCAGTAGAGCAATGAAACTATAAGCCTGGTTTATTCTGACCTCACTATATGACAGCGAAGAGAAATACAATTCAACTATTGCATAATTTTTATTTAATTTTTCGATGGTTACATTGAGGGTTGAAGCTAGTTTTGTTTGAAATATATCTGAGAGAACGGCTTGAGATGGACTTGTCACGTAACTATGACGGACGCAATCCGTGGGGCAATCACATATGTTGGTCGACTGATATACCAGAGAAGATATCGTGACTAGAGCGCAGCTTATCACTTCAAGAATACTACAAGTTCGCGCCTCTCCTAAACAGTAATGTCTATCTTGTAATAAATATCAAAGTATATAGATCTAGTTGCTGTTAATAAATTGTAAAAGAATTTTATACTATGAACGAACGAATATTTCTGAAAATGTTAATGACAATAAAAATATTGAAAATATAAGACATAATATTGTAAGAGATATTAGATTAGTAATGGTGTATAGCTTATTGCAAACCAATCATGCTCGGAAGTTTGCAGTGACATTTGTTTATGACTGCCTTCGACTGACATTCGTTGCGACAATGAGTCCAGCGATATCCTGGTTGACTGCTACAAGTTCCGTATGGACTCGGAAGCTGGATTGTCTGAAAAAAACATTCAAAAGTAATAATATTTATTAAGTAGAAGAAAATTTATTTACAATATTTGAATTAATTTTAAACATGACTTGTTTCCTGCATATATACTTTGAAGTAAATAATTATTTATTTACATTATGTATTAATACAATTATATATTATCAAAAGCATCAAAAGTCCAGCATAAGTATTCTATTAGAGTTAATTGAGGATGCTAAATTATTGATGAAATTATTAATAGAGTTAAAGAGATTGAATTATCAATTCTTAAAATGAATCATTCAAATTGAATTTGTTAAAATCATCATCACTTACCTTCTCTAGAGTCATAGGGACAGATGTAAAGAGTCCAGGACCTACTTTAAAGCCAAACTCATACATAAGTGGAAAGTCGATAGGTTCATGAATAAGCATCTAAATAGTGTCCATAATTAAAATTTGAAACATTTAACACCGGTATCGAATGCCTTAACATATGCTTGGCTTTATAGATCATATTAAGCGCTGAGCAAATTACAAAAATAAAAGTGCATTGTAGAACTTAAGAAAATTCTGCTTTACATGATTAAAGCTTTATGTTACTAACTACACAACAATTATAATTCTACGAATTATAATTTCACAAAACACTTTAGTCGACAACATCTTAGTTGACTTTCAACAATTTAAATTTGCTATAGTTACTTTGTTAGAAAAAAACACGGAAATATTGAAAGTGATTTCTTGATTTGATGCTAGAAGCACTACATTGTCATAAACCGAGTATCAATTTTCGTATTACAATCGTAAAAATTATTAGAATGTAAAGTTAGAAGAACGGCTTGCCTTAAATCCAGCCGTTGGAGAGGTTATAAAATCGTATTCATCTTGATTAACGTTCAGAAACAGAGCTAGTCCATATTGAGATCCAGCTTGTGTAACGGTCATATTAAAATTATCTGATAATAACAAAAATATTTATAAAAAAAAAATCCAGTCGTTAAATCCAAGTTTTTATAATTTAAAAGGTTTATTCTATTCCGCTCTCATAGAGCATATGTACACCATAATTACTACTCGAATGAAAAAATGAAACTGAATAATGCATCGCTGGCAGAGAATCTTAAATTAATAATGAATAACTTGAAAGAAAACAATCACTGTAATTCAATATTGCTTTTACTGAAATAAGGATTTTACTCGTTTCAGAGCATGTTAACATAATATTATAAATCTAACAATTTGCTGCGACATAAGACGCATACTTGCGTTGAAAGTAAAGCATCGTCCCATGTCAGTTTCCACTGTTCGAATAAATCTGTTGTCTCGCAACATCAGGCTCCATTTCATCTAAACAGAAATCTATGAGTTATTTCTTTATCAACTTTTGTTCAAAAATAACAAAAAATTAGAAATTAAGTTCAACATTTTATTTACACAAATTTGCAAGCTGTTGTAACAAAACTTGTACCAAAGCGTGCGCAAAAATATAAATAATAATTCCGCATCACTTATGGTCGTAAAATATAATAAAATACAATGAAGAATATAATATTAAAATATCTGATTTGAATTAACAAAGAAATACAAAATAAATGATATAGGACGCTATAAAAGCAGGGACGTCATTTCAGTTTTTTTTAAGGGGGGCAAAACTTGGTTAGCTTGTTGAGTTGTTTATTTTTATGAGCAAGCCAGTGCTGCAAGATGTGTGCACCTTGTCCGTGACAGTTTGTTACTGAATAGAAATTAATAGAAATTAGGTT
>JAQIXG010005971.1:0-10839 GCA_034700105.1 Oconnorella tubifera
AAAATTAGTGTCTTTGTAATGACTTACGAAAGTACTATGGTCAAAAGCGAGGGGTGCATGTAAAAGTTTATAATGCTGAAAATTATTCACCCCTCGCTGACATATGCATATCACTGATACATGACCGACATCTGAAATCTTCAACAAGACTTCGACATCATCTGAAAAAGGGGCAAGGCTGGGATCCAGGCAATCTATTCTATCTACATATCGCTATTATCTCACTATAATTGCATTATGAAGACTGCATGAGGAATCGCAGGAACCTTAGGAAAATCGCAGGACTGCAGAATTCCTTTGTGTTTATTCTTAATTACTTTATTATCCTAGATTTCCTTTCTATAAATTACTGTAGCCTACTTAGAAGAGTCGCATGTAAAATTTTACATTTTATGTTTTTACATTTTATGTTTCTATATAAAATGTAAAAACATTCAATATTATAAATTCAATTTTAGTTAAGATATATATATATATAAAATCAAAGTCATTGACATTGATACAAAATAAATGCTGATCAAATTCCATGAAAGAAAATTATGAAAGCTTCTTCCCGAATCTGTGCAGAACTTTCAGAATATAATCATTTTCATCACTTCTATTTTAACTATTTTGTAAATTATATTGGGTATATAATTTCAAGACACCTAAACTGTTAACAAATTATTTGTTGATTTAACGTCTAATTTACAGCACCCTGACTGCACCTACAGTAGAATTTCAAGAATCGAATTCCCCCACACTCAATGTTGACTCTAAACCAAATATAAGCCTCCCATTAACCCTGCAACCGCCGACTGACATTGAGACTTGTTTAAATCTACAACCACAAGTTGATCTAAGCTCCCATGCAACTTTAACAGATTAAATTCTGACCGAGCTCAAGACTTTCATTCTGTAACCGCATGGTAAGACTGAGCTCCTAGATGTTGACTCTGCAACTACCACTTTAAGACTGATCTTTCTATGAGCAAGGCATTTTATAAGCAAAAAGGTACACACTACTGAAAGGGATCACAACCGATGATGAAACCACATGGAACTGAATGATACCATATGGAACCACATCGAGCCACAAAATTTCATATAAAAGATTAAAATTAACAGCTGCAGTAAGCAAAAAGCCCTCTATCCAAAAATAAAGGATTCAACATACAGTCAAGATGCCTAAAACAAAAAATTATTAGAATTTATAAAATAAATATACAAATTTACACAAGTTTGACTGGAAATCCAAAGAAATTATGTTATCTTCTATATAATAATGAAATATTTAAAATTGCAAACACTTTATGCTTTGAATAAAGCACATTATGGCTGAGTCATAAAAAATATAATCTTAGAGCAATAAATATCTCATAACTATATTAGCAGTTAAAAACACTAATAAAATAAAGAAAGAGAAAAAGAATTTCACATACTGAGATAGTATTGATTAAAAAAATCAAAATAAGCTAATGGAGCACTGCTACACGTCTGCAGAGAAGGCAACGGTGATTGGAGGACTTTTAGATAATATGAGTAACCAAGATGTCTGCGGTGTAAACCATACAAAAAACAAGTCAAGTTTTACCTTTTTCAAGTATATATATCAAGATAAACATGCAGAAAGTTTTGTAATGAAAACATGTTCCTAACACAATTTCAAAATTCAGTTCTTCTTAGCATTACATCCCGTAATACTAGAGATAAATTAATACAGGATTTTGTACAAAATAATAGTCTTGTGTTCTTAACAATGGATATTCTGCTACTGATACTCAAAGCCATTAATTTGTCTCTGTGATCCATGAATCCTGAAGTACTTTTCATCATCAATTCATCATAACATCTGTGGTGGTGAGCACTTTATGACATAATAACTCATTTTGTTAAAAAAGTTGGGAATACTCGATAATAACATTAAATTGCAAAACAAGTATTTTACTAATTATCATAAAAGATAGAAACTTCACAAAGCTGATTGGTGTACATTCAGTGAACTTTTAAAGAAATAAGCTGCATGACATTGACTGCAAATATGTCACTATGCCTATCTTTATCCCAAAATGTATCAAAATTAAATATCTATAACATAACCTATGACATAAACAAGTGACATACAGTCTCAATTATTAAGTGAATCTAACTACTGTATGTATAATACCTATAATTATAGAAGGCTTGTTGTTGACTCTTTGATCAATATAATCACGAATGAGAAATTTCTAACAAACATGCACTTTTATACATCCCACAAAATCACTTGCTATGACATATCAGGCATACAAAATTTGATAAGTAAATGAATGGTGTTACAAAAGCACTTACCAGTTATTGAGAATTGAAAAGCAATCGCTGCGCCTCTAGATACTATCTAGCAAAATTAATTCTATACTGATTAATTCCTATCTTTAATTTAAATTATAATCTCTTTAATTGTTTAAGTAAACAATTAGATATACTCATTATTAAAGTAATCAAATTATCAAACTAAGCTGAACTATATATTTCTTTATCAAACTTGAAATTCATATGTAGAGACTGAAAATGAAAGGAAATGACTAAAAAATGATACACTAAAACATTTTGAAATTTCAGGATGACTCAATAGCAAAATCTGAATAAGTGATCAGTGGATTCTTAGGCCAATATGGGGCCAAGTCAAACAGTGGCTTGATATCAACTTTCTCCAGAAGCTGTGTACCATCTGATCAAGGTCAGATGGTACACAAGCAAAGTTCATAAAAGAACTTAATGTGTACAGTTTTTCACAGCTCCCCTCCCCCCTAAAGTTTCTAAGAGATTAGCCCAAGCAAATGATGAAAGGATAAAACACGTAGTTCTATTCTCAAATTATGATTAGAAATTAATTTTTAATAATAAAAGGAAATAATCAGAGTTCCTGATTTGCTTTCATTATTAATAATTGAAATGCAAACAGTCAAATAATTAGGAACACTAATAATTTCCTAAGGGGTTACGAAAAACAACCCTCAACAAATATGCGATAACTAAGCCTAAATAAATTCATATTTTACCTTAAAATTTCATCAATTTTGAAAAGAGGAAATTTTGCATCTAATACCTAATTTCACGTTGATAACTTAATGCATTCAAAAATTACGAAGCTTCTATAAGAAACTTTTTTTTACCAATTTATCCAAGCTCAAAGTTATGAAGATTATAAAAAATTTGGTCATTAAAATAGTCCAACAATTTCTTCCTATCGGCAATCTTAAGGACTACCAAAATCTTGGTTCAATCTGAGAAAAATATGTCATGCTCTCATAGTAGTGAAACGTCAAACTAGAATGAAAACTGGTTAGCAAAAAGCTTGCACTAATTTTCTTTCAATTTCATGGACACATCCGTTTTGTCATCAAAAAAAAATTGCAGCAGTACATCGGTACAGATGAACTATTTTTATGATCCACTTTATCTACAGATGATACGCTCATAAAATGATTAATTTTATATAATTTCCAGCAAATTATTTGAAAAAAATCAATCAAATTGCAAAATGGCTGTAATATAAAGAATGATTAAAGTTTTCTCATAGAAATATCGCAACATTTAAATGCAAAAAGATATTAATGTGAAATTTTGTAGTTAGATGTAAAATTTTCTCTTCTACAAAATGACAAAAATTGGAGAAAAATTAATATGGTAATGTTTGAAAAAGTTATTGCATATTTGTTAGCATTTTTTCATCCTGTAAATCATGACCTATAGTAGCAGCTTATTCTAAAGTTATGTTATAATAACAGATTCAACAAAGCTTTAACAAAGCCTCAACAAAGTCACATTTTGCTCACTTCTATCATATCACACCTCCATGGTTGTAACTATGAAATTTTTAAGTCCAGGTTTTTTATTATATTATTAATAGGGATAATTTAGCCATGTACTAGGCTAACAGTGACAGGCAGCAATCAGAAGAAAAATGTAAATAATTCTGAAGTAATACTGGAATACCGGACATATACATATCTGCTATTTCTTCATGCTTTTTACAGAACAAATAGCCATAATACCAGACAGTCCAGTACAATACCGGACATATGGCGACCCTATTTCCGTTAAGCACAAAAATGTTTTTTTATAAATACGGTCGATGAATTTTGACTTCCGCAATCTTTGCGCATCTGTTTACAAAAAGATCTAAAACACTGATTAGAGCCATATAACCATTTGAAATTGTTACATTATAATATCCAAAGTGATTCAAGTAATCAATAATAAATCAGTATAATTTAATGTCAGTTTAACTGTCAAGGGACGATGCTGCAGATGTCTCTCAGTATCAGGAAAGATCACACATGCTCCACCCAAGCAGTGAGGACAAACCATCAACTGAGAGAAGAACATTTAGTCGGGAAATAGGTTCGTAAAAAAAAGTCATGAGCTTTATGTTACTTAAAGACTCAAAAGATTCAATAGCCTAGTTAGTTCATAAATGAGAATATATTGCATCACGACTGGATCAGGTATTGAGAAGCTGAGAGAATCAAAATTAAGGTAGTTTTCTATCAATCTCTTTAATGATATTTGTCGAATTGTCATTTGCAAATACTATCTGTGAACACTTGCCCCAATAAACATTATTTTTTTACTTTATCCTTTTGTAGTTTCATAGGAAAAAATTAATTCTCATGATAAGACACTACGGCATACTTGAACTTTTCTATAATAATAAGTAATACCAAATTACCTCAAAATGAGACATAGAATTTACAGCTGGAGGTTGTATCATTTTAGTTTGTTCCACAAGTGGCTTTGTATCAATTTCAATGTCCAGTTTGTTGTCGAGGTAATCCATTGCTCCACTTTTCCTATTATGATTCAATTCTCTATGATTTTTGATTTCATTATAATTTTCTATAGCTCTGTCTTGGTTTGCAATATTGTTTACAGTACTTAAATGATCTTCTGGCTTCTGTCGCTTGTGAGCCAAGGAAGGTGAAATATACTGTACTGTTGCGCTGAATATATAAGGAGTCTCAATGCTGTCTAACTTTTGAAACTTTTTATCTAAAGTGTTTGAAGATATATCACTGACATTGTCTGAATTAATTTTGCTCTGTGTATCCCCAGTATTCTGTATCTTCTCAGATTTAGAGTGTAGAATAGTTTCAGTGTTTTGGAAAGATCCATTGTTGTGATTATCTGACATTTTACAAAGCTTTAAATTGTAAAAATAGCGCTTTACCTCTCATCCGCAATAATATTATATATCTACAGTATTTATATGCTTATTCACTGTAAAAAAATTGAGAAAATACAACATGTCAAACTATAATTAATAATTATACATGTGAATATTAGACACAAGCTTTAAAACTGAGACATTAATAATTTTCAATACTAATTATTACTAACAATTAGTAATGTTCACATAGTTAACTAGTCTAAAGCTGTCACAACAAGACGTTCAATCATGAGATCAAAACTGTCAATCATATGATATATAGTATACCAAGACTCCAAACACAAAGACCTTAGGTTCCTATACAATAGCCTGCCTTTAGAAAGCTGCCTTCAAAAAGTACATCGCCTTACTTTTATCTCATTCACTATCCTTCTCTTCAAACAAGAGTTGGTGGCCTTGACCACCTATCGTTCTTTTTTAAATTTTAAGACCCTATCCCATCCTGTATTTTTAACTCTTTTCGTATCTCTATAGCATCTACTTACCGTACTTGACTCTTTTTACTGTATATCATCCTCTGTCTTCATCTGAATCTCTCTACTTGTTTGAAATTTTTCCTTTGCTTGAAGACTTATTTAATTCTTCTGAATTTGTATTACTGGCAATGTTAATTTTCACATTGATAATCCTCGTAATTATAGTGCTTCTTTTATGACTCTACTTTTGATCCCTGTCAACATGTTTTAATTCAAACTCATATCAACTCTCCAACTTCTATTAATACTGATCACGCTCTTGATCTTCTCATAACCAACTCATTTTCTAAAATTGTTTTAATGTCCATTCTACTTATCTTGCTCTATCTGACCATCTTGTCATCCTTGCTGATTTCTCTGTCGTAGTACATTCCTCTTCTAACCTATCTTCTTAAATGACAAAATTAACTCAAAATAGTAATATACTAGTGTATATTACTAGTGTCTTTAGTGTGTATATTACTGGTGTTCTTACTAGTATCTTTGTAATACTGATATTTTTTCTAAAGACGTTCTTACTAGTGTCTTTGTAATGTCTTTCTAGTCTTTATACTGCTCCTGCTCAAACACTTAATGATTTCACTCATCAGTTTTCTTTCACACTTTCTTCTTTTCCAAATAAACCGCCTCACTTAAATCTATTTCCTGTCCATCTCATCCTCGCAAACCTTTCATTACTGAAAACATTCTTGTTGAAAATATTAAATGTTCAAAATGAGAAGGAATTTATCGCAGAAGTTAAAACATCCAAAAATCTAACAAACTTTACTTAACAGAACCATACCTATAAAATGCTTCTCACAAAATCCCGCTCCTCCTATTTTTGCAATCTAATTTCTAATTACAGCAAGCAAGCTAAAGAGCTCTGGTCCACCCTAAATTGACTCCTGTCAGTTAAGCCTTCAACTATATCTTAAAATATCTTCTAACTTGTGATTCCACTAGCCAACTTACTTTGCCATTTCCTTTCTGCTCCAGCACTGCTATCTCTCCCCACTCTCTTCCTGATCAGCCCCTATCTTCACTCCAGCCTCTCCAGATGAAGGCAGGGCAGCTATTCTCTCTGCTTCTAAGGTTTCTTGTTCTCTTGATTCTGTTCTTACCACTATTCTTAAGAGTGTTAGGAATTCTACAGCTCTGTCTTGATGCACTTATTGTCCCAATTACTAATCTTATCTTTATCTTTATCTGAAACCTTGTTCCCAAGTAATCTCAAACATGATATTGTTATACTCTAACACAACAAAACACTCATTGAATCATGATGAATTATCCAGCTACCACTCCATTGTCTATTTCTGTCCATAATTCTTATCTAAAATATTTCAATCTATAATCCACACCCATTCTTACTTTTAATCTTAAATCTTTTCATCTAGTTCGGAATTTCAGTCTACTTATAAAAATAGTTTTGAACTGAAACTGCTTTACTTTGTATCTATAATGATCAACTTCTCTCTGTTAACAAACATCTCTCCTTCTCTATAGACTTTCCTTAAACTTTGGATTAACTAGTTCTGCTTTATCTCTTCTTACCTCTTATTTATAAAATAGCACCCAGTCTGTTGTTATTGAAGGTGATACATCTCTTCCCTCTCCTCTTCTTAGTGGTGTTCCTCAAGGTTTCGTTCTTGATCCTTTGCTCTTTTGTCTACACTTCTCCTCTCAGCCACATCTTCACTAATTGTTGGACTGTAAATTCCTGGTTTAAATGAATCGCCTTTCTGTTAGTTTTTATATAGCCTTTCTATAACTGATTTCTGGCTTATTGCACCCCTCAACAATGCCTAAACTTACATCAAAACCTTTATTTCTTTTGCAATAATCTTATCACACCAACTGACAGCTGTTGTAATTTTGGTGTCATCTTTGATAGACACCTATCTTTTAAATCTCTTAATTTTTAATATCAGTCATCTTTTTTTCTTTGAAATACGCCAAATTTATCAAATTATTCCTTCCCTTGATCGAATTCTGCTGTTATTCTTGCTAATGCTCTTGCTCTTCTAAACTTGACTACTATATTATAACCCTCTGATTTACAATCTTCCTAATTCTTCTGTTAATCGTCTGCAGTTAGTCCAAAATTCTCTAGCTAGAGTTGTTGGTTTCAAATATTAAAATGTCTTAGCATTTCTGTTCTACTCTTAAACAATTACATTGGCTTAAAGTCAGAGAACGTATTCTTTTTAATATTGCCTCCTTAACTGTGAAAACTTGACATCATTAGTTATCCTTACTATATTACTAAAATCATCAAACCTTATGTGAAATAGCTACTCTTAGCTACTTCTGTTAATTATTTTCATTTTAACCATTAAACTTACTTTTTTCACCTTTTTTTAACAGGCACATTATTATTTATAATTTAGTGTGTTACAACAAAAATTAACATAATTAAATCCTAAAAGATGAGTTTCCACCTTAGATATTTCTTTTTTTACAGAATAATTTCCCCTATAATTGGTTTCCTCTCTCAGTTGATGATGTGTACTCACTGCCTGGGTGGAGCAAATGTGGTCTTTCTCGATACTGCGGTAAATCTGCAAATTCTGATGCAGAAAAAAATTGTGATGCAGGTGACGACCGGCACTGCATTTGCAAGTTAAACCATGGTGACCCAACTTAACAACTAATACTGGGATATTGTCAACGTTTAGGATTAGTGACAGGGATGCCCTAAGTGTGGTAGCATAGGTCGCCAGCACAAAACTTGAAGAGCAGTTAGCGATACAGAGTATGTAGAGAAGCTTTGAAATTGCATAAGCATTTCTCAGAAGGCAGTGGGCACAGTGA
Source organism: Oconnorella tubifera (assembly GCA_034700105.1). NCBI lineage: Eukaryota > Metazoa > Annelida > Clitellata > Enchytraeida > Enchytraeidae > Oconnorella > Oconnorella tubifera. The sequence goes on from JAQIXG010005971.1 coordinate 8,464, forward strand.
CCTGGCAGTGAGGTTAGACAACTCACCATGACAGTCAAATCCTCCCTCTTAACCTCTAGCGCTCTGTCAACACTTGTTCCAGACTGGATTGGCGAACCGAGCAAGTATGCCTCGCTGAGTGGACACTCAATGAAACTGAAGCCCGATGCGATTCAATCTTGCCAATTTGAGGGTGCGAATCGAATGACCTCACACTTAGAGTAGTTGAGTGAGAGACTCAACTACTCTAAGGTTAAGAGGGAGGCTCTTGACCCCTGTTCTAGCCTGAAAATATCTCCAATGACACCTCTAACTTCCTTCCCAATGCCCAAATCATCAAGGTAACCCCACACAAACTCTGACCTGATGTCCTGCAGCAGAGAGTTTACTGCCAGGCACAAAAACAGAGGACCGAGTGGGTCTTCACCTTCTGCCGAGTCAATAGAGACTCTCTGAAGATGAGGTTGGTATAGTCACCATATGCCGAGTCAAAGTAGCCGAGTAGCCCATTGACAATTAAGATTATATTTCCCGAAGAATTGAGTTAAACGCGTCGCTAAAATCCAGCTTGACGAAGACGTTATTTGATGGCATGTGCGCAAATACCAGCGCGCAGAGCTGTGTGCCAAAGCTTCTGCCCCTCCCTTTAGCCCTACCCCCACCTGTCATGGTTTGCGTATTGCCGCACATTATTCAGAAACATCCCGACTTGCGACCTTAGCCACCAGTCTACGCAGAGTGAGACCTACTGCAATTGGTCTCACACACCCATCCATCTTTTCAAAAACAAACAGAGCTGCTCCAAAAAGAAAAAGGCGTACCTAGACACGAGTCAGACCATCTAAAACAAAGTTGACAAAACAGGTAAGGATTGAAGCAACGTTCCATCTATCTGTCAGTCTGTCATGTCTTTAAGTGCTGGGGTTGTAATATGTCTGGGCCAACCGCTGATCCTGGGTGTCAATACAGATCCTGGGTGTCAATACAGTGGCATAACTATCTGACCACGGGCCTCACAGCAAGGTTTTCAATGCCTTTAAATTATCCATGCTAAATTTGACAATTTAACTCTCATAAATAGCAACTAAAAACAAATTTTGATAGTGATGACCTTTTTTTAAATCATTATTCGTAACAGATTGGCAACACATATAATTAAAACAATTACAAGTATTATTGTAACCAGGATATTAAAAAGATTTAAACTTAACTTATTCATTATTTCATTGTTCTCACAAGTTTTTTATTCTTGGTCTTACTAGGCCCCCTGCACGCCCGGGCTTAGCAGCATTGCTGCAGCTAATACCACGGCAGTTACACAACTGTGTCAATAAAATTTCATTACTAATCGCTTTCATTGATCAGCAATTTGTATGGTATAAAAAGTGAACATAATCATAACTTATCAACGATATAGCACAATAGTGCAGTGTGTAAATCTTACACACTGGATAATATAATAATATAATCAATCTGTCAAAACAGAATTTGAACAACAGCTTCAGGTAGCATCATACAGGCAAACAATGGAACACTGTGTTTATTTTTAAACAGAATAATTTTAAGATGATTCATAATGTAAACAATGAAAACAACTCGGAGACAAAGAATTGCAGACAGCAAATATTATAAATCTCATCCACTGCAATTTTTTTATATTCGTTAATAGTTACTAAATACTTTTTTAATATCAATAAGTTTTAGCTGCTTAACCACAAATAATAAGCAAGTAATAAGCATATATAAACAGAAAGTGTCTTCTAGGAATTACTAGTATTTAAAAAATTGAAATTTAGAATAAAGCACTTAAAAAATACAACAAAACCAGTTGTCTAAGTTCAGATTGACAGACTGATAGATATCCATGGCATAGATTCAATTAACTATTATGCTACATTATTCCAAAATTATGATTATGACTACATTTTAAACGGAACAAATCGCTGATCACAGACAGATTGAAATCCTACATACCTATAGTGAACAATTTGCCACTAATTTTAAATTAAAGTAGTAATTAAATTTATTATGGTAGGCCAATAATGACTCCAATAACATCAATTAAATTAACTTTTAAATTAACTGAAAAGTATTCAGTAACTACTGACGAATATAAAAATTGCTGTCACAGAGATTAATAAAATATAATATTGTTAGAGATTCTTTGATGTAATATATTAGATAACTATGAACACAAATATAGGATCACATTCAATGTATAATTGTAATATAATGAAATAATATAAAGGTAGTGCTATATATAAAAACTTGAAAACATATTTTGCTTTGTTTATAAAAATCTTGATGGTAGAACTAATGACACCACTTACTCAGCATCTCTGAGTTATGTAGGAAACATTGAAAAATGAAGATAGACAAAAATGTTCCTACACAGTG